>CM062295.1:404130488-404277832 GCA_031216915.1 Pictodentalium vernedei
AACTGGCCATTTTTGGGCCTTAGTAGGGCCCCTAAATGTGGTCCGATTGGGGCGGTTGAGGTGTCAATCTTCTTTATTCCTCGGGGGGCCACCCATCAACACCAAAATATCCAGTGATTTTAACCTGGTTTGGTGATATTTTGTAACTGGCCCTTTTTGGGGCCTTAGTCGGGCCCCTAAATGTGGTCCGATTGGGGCAGTTGAGGTGTCAATCTTCTTTATTCCTTGGGGGCCACCCATCAAAACCAAAATATCCAGTGATTTTATCCTTCTTTGGTTATATTTTGTAACTGGCCCTTTTTGGGGCCTTAGTAGGGCCCCTAAATGTGGTTCGATTGGGGCGGTTGAGTTGTCAATCTTCTTTATTCCTCGGGGGCCACCCACGAACACCAAAATATCCAGTGATTTTAACCTGGTTTGGTGATATTTTGTAACTGGCCCTTTTTGGGGCCTTAGTAGGGCCCCTAAATGTGGTCCGATTGGGTCGGTTGAGGTGTCAATCTTCCTTATTCCTCGGGGGCCACCCATCAACACCAAAATACCCCGTGATTTTAACCTGCTTTGGTGATATTTTGTAACTGGTCCTTTTTGGGGCCTTAGTAGGGCCCCTAAATGTGGTCCGATTGGGGCGGATGAGGTGTCAATCTTCTTTATTCCTCGGAGGCCACCCATCAACACCAAAATATCCAGTGATTTTAACCTTCTTTGGTGATATTTTGTAACTGGCCCTTTTTTGGGCCTTATTAGGGCCCCTAAATGTGGTCCGATTGGGGCAGTTGAGGTGTCAATCTTCTTTATTCCTCGGGGGCCACCCATCAACACCAAAATATCCAGTGATTTTAACCTGCTTTGGTGATATTTTGTAACTGGCCCTTTTTGGGGCCTCAGTAGGGCCCCTAAATGTGGTCCGATTGGGGCGGTTGAGGTGTCAATTTTCTTTATTCCTCGGGGGCCACCCATCCACACCAAAATATCCCATGATTTTCTCCTTCTTTGGTGATAATTTGTAACTGGCCCTTTTTGGTGCCTTAGTAGGGCCCCTAAATGTGGTCCGATTGGGGCGGTTGAGGTGTCAATCTTCTTTATTCCCCGGGGGCCACCCATCAACACCAAAATATCCAGTGATTTTAACCTGCTTTGGTGATATTTTGTAACTGGCCATTTTTGGGGCCTTAGTAGGGCCCCTAAATGAGGTCCGATTGGGGCAGTTGAGGTGTCAATCTTCTTTATTCCTCGGGGGCCACCCAACAACACCAAAATATCCAGTGATTTTAACCTGGTTTGGTGATATTTTGTAACTGGCCCTTTTTGGGGCCTTAGTCGGGCCCCTAAATGTGGTACGATTGGGGCGGTTGAGGTGTCAATCTTCTTTATTCCTCGGGGGCCACCCATCAACACCAAAATATCCAGTGATTTTAACCTGGTTTGGTGATATTTTGTAACTGGCCCTTTTTGGGGCCTTAGTAGGGCCCCTAAATGTCGTCCGATTGGGGCAGTTGAGGTGTCAATCTTCCTTATTCCTCGGGGGCCACCCATCAACACCAAAATATCCCATGATTTTTACCTGCTTTGGTGATATTTTGTAACTGGCCCTTTTTGGGGCCTTAGTCGGGCCCCTAAATGTGGTCCGATTGGGGCGGATGAGGTATCAATCTTATTTATTCCTCGGGGCCACCCAGCAACACCAAAATATCCAGTGATTTTAACCTTCTTTGTTGATTGTTTGTAACTGGCCCTTTTTGGGGCCTTAGTAGGGCCCCTAAATGTGGTCCGATTGGGGCAGTTGAGGTGTCGATCTTCTTTATTCCTCGGGGGCCACCCATCAACACCAAAATATCCTGAGATTTTAACCTGCTTTGGTGATATTTTGTAACTGGCCCTTTTTGGGGCCTCAGTAGGGCCCCTAAATGTGGTCCGATTGGGGCGGTTGAGGTGTCAATTTTCTTTATTCCTCGGGGGCCACCCATCAACACCAAAATATCCAGTGATTTTAACCTGTTTTGGTGGTATTTTGTAACTGGCCCTTTTTGGGGCCTTAGTAGGGCCCCAAAATGTGGTCCGATTGGGGCGGTTGAGGTGTCAATCTTCTTTATTCCTTGGGGGCCACCCATCAACACCAAAATATCCAGTGATTTTATCCTTCTTTGGTCATAATTTGTAACTGGCCCTTTTTGGGGCTTTAGTAGGGCCCCTAAATGTGGTCCGATTGGGGCGCTTGAGGTGTCAATCTTCTTTATTCCTCGGTGGCCACCCATCAACAGCAAAATATCCAGTGATTTTAACCTGCTTTGGTGATATTTTGTAACTGGCCCTTTTTGGGGCCTTAGTAGGGCCCCTAAATGTGGTCCGATTGGGTCGTTTGAGGTGTCAATCTTCTTTATTCCTTGGGGGCCACCCATCAACACCAAAATATCCAGTGATTTTATCCTTCTTTGGTGATAATTTGTAACTGGCCCTTTTTGGGGCCTTAGTAGGGCCCCTGAATGTGGTCCGATTGGGGCGGTTGAGGTGTCAATCTTCTTTATTCCTCGGGGGCCACCCATCAACACCAAAATATCCAGTGATTTTATCCTTCTTTGGTGATAATTTGTAACTGGCCCTTTTTGGGGACTTAGTAGGGCCCCAAAATGTGGTCCGATTGGTGATAATTTGTAATTGAGGGGTCAATCTTCTTTATTCCTCGGGGGCCACCCATCAACACCAAAATATCCAGTGATTTTAACCTGGTTTGGTGATATTTTGTAACTGGCCCTTTTTGGGGCCATAGTAGGGCCCCCTAAATGTCGTCCGATTGGGGCAGTTGAGGTGTCAATCTTCCTTATTCCTCGGGGGCCACCCATCTACACCAAAATATTCCATGATTTTAACCTGCTTTGGTGATATTTTGTAACTGGCCCTTTTTGGGGCCTTAGTCGGGCCCCTAAATGTGGTCTGATTGGGGCGGATGAGGTATCAATCTTATTTATTCCTCGGGGCCACCCATCAACACCAAAATATCCAGTGATTTTTAACCTTCTTTGGTGATTTTTTGTAACTGGCCCTTTTAGGGGCCTTAGTAGGGCCCCTAAATGTGGTCCGATTGGGGCAGTTGAGGTGTCAATCTTCTTTATTCCACGGGGGCCACCCATCAACTCCAAAATATCCAGTGATTTTAACCTGCTTTGGTGATATTTTGTAACTGGCCCTTTTTGGGGCCTCAGTAGGGCCCCTAAATGTGGTCCGATTGGGGCGGTTGAGGTGTCAATTTTCTTTATTCCTCGGGGGCCACCCATCAACACCAAAATATCCAGTGATTTTAACCTGTTTTGGTGGTATTTTGTAACTGGCCCTTTTTGGGGCCTTAGTAGGGTCCCTAAATGTGGTCCGATTGGGGCGGTTGAGGTGTCAATCTTCTTTATTCCTCGGGGGCCACCCATCAACACCAAAATATCCTGTGATTTTATCCTTCTTTGGTGGTAATTTGCAACTGGCCCTTTTTTGGGCATTAGTAGGGCCCCTAAATGTGGTCCGATTGAGGCAGTTGAGGAGTCAATCTTCTTTATTCCTCGGAAGCCACCCATCAACACCAAAATATCCAGTGATTTTATCCTTCTTTGGTGATAATTTGTAACTGGCCCTTTTTGGGGCCTTAGTAGGGCCCCTGAATGTGGTCCGATTGGGGCGGTTGAGGTGTCAATCTTCTTTATTCCTCGGGGGCCACCCATCAACACCAAAATATCCAGTGATTTTATCCTTCTTTGGTGATAATTTGTAACTGGCCCTTTTTGGGGACTTAGTAGGGCCCCAAAATGTGGTCCGATTGGTGATAATTTGTAATTGAGGTGTCAATCTTCTTTATTCCTCGGGGGCCACCCATCAACACCAAAATATCCAGTGATTTTATCCTGGTTTGTTGATATTTTGTAACTGGCCCTTTTTGGGGCCTTAGTAGGGCCCCCTAAATGTCGTCCGATTGGGGCAGTTGAGGTGTCAATCTTCCTTATTCCTCGGGGGCCACCCATCTACACCAAAATATTCCATGATTTTAACCTGCTTTGGTGATATTTTGTAACTGGCCCTTTTTGGGGCCTTAGTCGGGCCCCTAAATGTGGTCCGATTGGGGCGGATGAGGTATCAATCTTATTTATTCCTCGGGGCCACCCATCAACACCAAAATATCCAGTGATTTTAACCTTCTTTGGTGATTTTTTGTAACTGGCCCTTTTTGGGGCCTTATTAGGGCCCCTAAATGCGGTCCGATTGAGGCAGTTGAGGTGTCAATCTTCTTTATTCCTCGGGGGCCACCCATCAACACCAAAGTAGCCAGTGATTTTAACCTGCTTTGGTGATATTTTGTAACTGGCCTTTTTGGGGCCTCAGTAGGGCCCGTAAATGTGGTCCGATTGGGGCGGTTGAGGTGTCGATTTTCTTTATTCCTCGGGGGCCACCCATCAACACCAAAATATCCCGTGATTTTATCATTCTTTGGTGATAATTTGTAACTGGCCCTTTTTGGTGCCTTAGTAGGGCCCCTAAATGTGGTCCGATTGGGGCGGTTGAGGTGTCAATCTCCTTTATTCCCTGGGGGCCACCCATCAACACCAAAATATCCAGTGATTTTAACCTGCTTTGGTGATATTTTGTAACTGGCCATTTTTGGGGCCATAGTAGGGCCCCTAAATGAGGTCCGATTGGGGCAGTTGAGGTGTCAATCTTCTTTATTCCTCGGGGGCCACCCATCAACAGCAAAATATACAGTGATTTTAACCTGGTTTGGTGATATTTTGTAACTGACCCTTTTTGGGGCCTTAGTCGGGCCCCTAAATGTGGTCCGATTGGGGCGGTTGAGGTGTCAATCTTCTTTAATCCTTGGGGGGCCACCCATCAACACCAAAATATCCAGTGATTTTATCCTTCTTTGGTGATAATTTATAACTGGCCCTTTTTGGGGCCTTAGTAGGGCCCCTGAATGTGGTCCGATTGGGGCGGTTGAGGTGTCAATCTTCTTTATTCCTTGGGGGCCACCCATCAACACCAAAATATCAAGTGATTTTAACCGGTTTTGGTGGTATTTTGTAACTGGCTATTTTTGGGGCCTTAGTAGGGCTCCTAAATGCGGTCCGATTGGGGCGGTTTAGGCGTCAATCTTCTTTATTCTTCGGGGGCCACCCATCAACACCAAAATATCCCGTGATTTTAACCTTATTTGGTGATAATTTGTAACTGGCCCTTTTTGGGGCCTTAGAAGGGCCCCTAAATGTGGTCCGATTGGGGCGGTTGAGGTGTCAATCTTCTTTATTCCTGGGGGGTCACCCATCAACACCAAAATATCCAGTGATTTTAACCTGCTTTGGTGATATTTTGTAACTGGCCATTTTTGGGCCTTAGTAGGGCCCTAAATGTGGTCCGATTGGGGCGGTTGAGGTGTCAATCTTCTTTATTCCTCGGGGGCCACCCATCAACACCAAAATATCCAGTGATTTTAACCTGGTTTGGTGATATTTTGTAACTGGCCCTTTTTGGGGCCTTAGTCGGGCCCCTAAATGTGGTCCGATTGGGGCAGTTGAGGTGTCAATCTTCTTTATTCCTTGGGGGCCACCCAGCAAAACCAAAATATCCAGTGATTTTATCCTTCTTTGGTTATATTTTGTAACTGGCCCTTTTTGGGGCCTTAGTAGGGCCCCTAAATGTGGTTCGATTGGGGCGGTTGAGTTGTCAATCTTCTTTATTCCTCGGGGGCCACCCAGGAACACCAAAATATCCAGTGATTTTAACCTGGTTTGGTGATATTTTGTAACTGGCCCTTTTTGGGGCCATAGTAGGGCCCCTAAATGTGGTCCGATTGGGTCGGTTGAGGTGTCAATCTTCCTTATTCCTCGGGGGCCACCCATCAACACCAAAATACCCCGTGATTTTAACCTGCTTTGGTGATATTTTGTAACTGGTCCTTTTTGGGGCGTTAGTAGGGCCCCTAAATGTGGTCCGATTGGGGCGGATGAGGTGTCAATCTTCTTTATTCCTCGGAGGCCACCCATCAACACCAAAATATCCAGTGATTTTAACCTTCTTTGGTGATATTTTGTAACTGGCCCTTTTTTGGGCCTTATTAGGGCCCCTAAATGTGGTCCGATTGGGGCAGTTGAGGTGTCAATCTTCTTTATTCCTCGGGGGCCACCCATCAACACCAAAATATCCAGTGATTTTAACCTGCTTTGGTGATATTTTGTAACTGGCCCTTTTTGGGGCCTCAGTAGGGCCCCTAAATGTGGTCCGATTGGGGGCGGTTTGAGGTGTCAATTTTCTTTATTCCTCGGGGGCCACCCATCCACACCAAAATATCCCATGATTTTCCCCTTCTTTGGTGATAATTTGTAACTGGCCCTTTTTGGTGCCTTAGTAGGGCCCCTAAATGTGGTCCGATTGGGGCGGTTGAGGTGTCAATCTTCTTTATTCCCCGGGGGCCACCCATCAACACCAAAATATCCAGTGATTTTAACCTGCTTTGGTGATATTTTGTAACTGGCCATTTTTGGGGCCTTAGTAGGGCCCCTAAATGAGGTCCGATTGGGGCAGTTGAGGTGTCAATCTTCTTTATTCCTCGGGGGCCACCCAACAACACCAAAATATCCAGTAATTTTAACCTGGTTTGGTGATATTTTGTAACTGGCCCTTTTTGGGGCCTTAGTCGGGCCCCTAAATGTGGTACGATTGGGGCGGTTGAGGTGTCAATCTTCTTTATTCCTCGGGGGCCACCCATCAACACCAAAATATCCAGTGATTTTAACCTGGTTTGGTGATATTTTGTAACTGGCCCTTTTTGGGGCCTTAGTAGGGCCCCCTAAATGTCGTCCGATTGGGGCAGTTGAGGTGTCAATCTTCCTTATTCCTCGGTGGCCACCCATCAACACCAAAATATCCCATGATTTTGACCTGCTTTGGTGATATTTTGTAACTGGCCCTTTTTGGGGCCTTAGTCGGGCCCCTAAATGTGGTCAGATTGGGGCGGATGAGGTATCAATCTTATTTATTCCTCGGGGCCACCCATCAACACCAAAATATCCAGTGATTTTAACCTTCTTTGGTGATTGTTTGTAACTGGCCCTTTTTGGGGCCTTAGTAGGGCCCCTAAATGTGGTCCGATTGGGGCAGTTGAGGTGTCGATCTTCTTTATTCCTCGGGGGCCACCCATCAACACCAAAATATCCTGAGATTTTAACCTGCTTTGGTGATATTTTGTAACTGGCCCTTTTTGGGGCCTCAGTAGGGCCCCTAAATGTGGTCCGATTGGGGCGGTTGAGGTGTCAATTTTCTTTATTCCTCGGGGGCCACCCATCAACACCAAAATATCCAGTGATTTTAACCTGTTTTGGTGGTATTTTGTAACTGGCCCTTTTTGGGGCCTTAGTAGGGCCCCAAAATGTGGTCCGATTGGGGCGGTTGAGGTGTCAATCTTCTTTATTCGTCGGGGGCCACCCATCAACACCTAAATATCCCGTGATTTTATCCTTCTTTGGTGATAATTTGTAACTGACCCTTTTTTGGGCCTTAGTAGGGCCCCTAAATGTGGTCCGATTGGGGCAGTTGAGGTGTCAATCTTCTTTATTCCTCGGGGGCCACCCATCAACACCAAAATATCCAGTGATTTTAACCTGCTTTGGTGATATTTTGTAACTGGCCTTTTTTGGGGCCATAGTAGGGCCCTAAATGTGGTCCGATTGGGGCGGTTGAGGTGTCAATCTTCTTTTTTCCTCGGGGGCCACCCATCAACACCAAAATATCCAGTGATTTTAACCTGATTTGGTGATATTTTGTAACTGGCCCTTTTTGGGGCCTTAGTCGGGCCACTAAATGTGGTCCGATTGGGGCGGTTGAGGTGTCAATCTTCTTTATTCCTTGGGGGCCACCCATCAACACCAAAATATCCAGTGATTTTATCCTTCTTTGGTCATAATTTGTAACTGGCCCTTTTTGGGGCTTTAGTAGGGCCCCTAAATGTGGTCCGATTGGGGCAGTTGAGGTGTCAATCTTCTTTATTCCTCGGTGGCCACCCATCAACAGCAAAATATCCAGTGATTTTAACCTGCTTTGGTGATATTTTGTAACTGGCCCTTTTTGGGGCCTTAGTAGGGCCCCTAAATGTGGTCCGATTGGGTCGTTTGAGGTGTCAATCTTCTTTATTCCTTGGGGGCCACCCATCAACACCAAAATATCCAGTGATTTTATCCTTCTTTGGTGATAATTTGTAACTGGCCCTTTTTGGGGCCTTAGTAGGGCCCCTGAATGTGGTCCGATTGGGGCGGTTGAGGTGTCAATCTTCTTTATTCCTCGGGGGCCACCCATCAACACCAAAATATCCAGTGATTTTATCCTTCTTTGGTGATAATTTGTAACTGGCCCTTTTTGGGGACTTAGTAGGGCCCCAAAATGTGGTCCGATTGGTGATAATTTGTAATTGAGGTGTCAATCTTCTTTATTCCTCGGGGGCCACCCATCAACACCAAAATATCCAGTGATTTTAACCTGGTTTGGTGATATTTTGTAACTGGCCCTTTTTGGGGCCATAGTAGGGCCCCCTAAATGTCGTCCGATTGGGGCAGTTGAGGTGTCAATCTTCCTTATTCCTCGGGGGCCACCCATCTACACCAAAATATTCCATGATTTTAACCTGCTTTGGTGATATTTTGTAACTGGCCCTTTTTGGGGCCTTAGTCGGGCCCCTAAATGTGGTCTGATTGGGGCGGATGAGGTATCAATCTTATTTATTCCTCGGGGCCACCCATCAACACCAAAATATCCAGTGATTTTTAACCTTCTTTGGTGATTTTTTGTAACTGGCCCTTTTAGGGGCCTTAGTAGGGCCCCTAAATGTGGTCCGATTGGGGCAGTTGAGGTGTCAATCTTCTTTATTCCACGGGGGCCACCCATCAACTCCAAAATATCCAGTGATTTTAACCTGCTTTGGTGATATTTTGTAACTGGCCCTTTTTGGGGCCTCAGTAGGGCCCCTAAATGTGGTCCGATTGGGGCGGTTGAGGTGTCGATTTTCTTTATTCCTCGGGGGCCACCCATCAACACCAAAATATCCAGTGATTTAACCTGTTTTGGTGGTATTTTGTAACTGGCCCTTTTTGGGGCCTTAGTAGGGTCCCTAAATGTGGTCCGATTGGGGCGGTTGAGGTGTCAATCTTCTTTATTCCTCGGGGGCCACCCATCAACACCAAAATATCCTGTGATTTTATCCTTCTTTGGTGGTAATTTGCAACTGGCCCTTTTTTGGGCATTAGTAGGGCCCCTAAATGTGGTCCGATTGAGGCAGTTGAGGAGTCAATCTTCTTTATTCCTCGGAAGCCACCCATCAACACCAAAATATCCAGTGATTTTATCCTTCTTTGGTGATAATTTGTAACTGGCCCTTTTTGGGGCCTTAGTAGGGCCCCTGAATGTGGTCCGATTGGGGCGGTTGAGGTGTCAATCTTCTTTATTCCTCGGGGGCCACCCATCAACACCAAAATATCCAGTGATTTTATCCTTCTTTGGTGATAATTTGTAACTGGCCCTTTTTGGGGACTTAGTAGGGCCCCAAAATGTGGTCCGATTGGTGATAATTTGTAATTGAGGTGTCAATCTTCTTTATTCCTCGGGGGCCACCCATCAACACCAAAATATCCAGTGATTTTAACCTGGTTTGTTGATATTTTGTAACTGGCCCTTTTTGGGGCCTTAGTAGGGCCCCCTAAATGTCGTCCGATTGGGGCAGTTGAGGTGTCAATCTTCCTTATTCCTCGGGGGCCACCCATCTACACCAAAATATTCCATGATTTTAACCTGCTTTGGTGATATTTTGTAACTGGCCCTTTTTGGGGCCTTAGTCGGGCCCCTAAATGTGGTCCGATTGGGGCGGATGAGGTATCAATCTTATTTATTCCTCGGGGCCACCCATCAACACCAAAATATCCAGTGATTTTAACCTTCTTTGGTGATTTTTTGTAACTGGCCCTTTTTGGGGCCTTATTAGGGCCCCTAAATGCGGTCCGATTGAGGCAGTTGAGGTGTCAATCTTCTTTATTCCTCGGGGGCCACCCATCAACACCAAAGTAGCCAGTGATTTTAACCTGCTTTGGTGATATTTTGTAACTGGCCTTTTTGGGGCCTCAGTAGGGCCCGTAAATGTGGTCCGATTGGGGCGGTTGAGGTGTCGATTTTCTTTATTCCTCGGGGGCCACCCATCAACACCAAAATATCCCGTGATTTTATCATTCTTTGGTGATAATTTGTAACTGGCCCTTTTTGGTGCCTTAGTAGGGCCCCTAAATGTGGTCCGATTGGGGCGGTTGAGGTGTCAATCTCCTTTATTCCCCGGGGGCCACCCATCAACACCAAAATATCCAGTGATTTTAACCTGCTTTGGTGATATTTTGTAACTGGCCATTTTTGGGGCCATAGTAGGGCCCCTAAATGAGGTCCGATTGGGGCAGTTGAGGTGTCAATCTTCTTTATTCCTCGGGGGCCACCCATCAACAGCAAAATATACAGTGATTTTAACCTGGTTTGGTGATATTTTGTAACTGACCCTTTTTGGGGCCTTAGTCGGGCCCCTAAATGTGGTCCGATTGGGGCGGTTGAGGTGTCAATCTTCTTTAATCCTTGGGGGGCCACCCATCAACACCAAAATATCCAGTGATTTTATCCTTCTTTGGTGATAATTTATAACTGGCCCTTTTGGGGCCATAGTAGGGCCCCTGAATGTGGTCCGATTGGGGCGGTTGAGGTGTCAATCTTCTTTATTCCTTGGGGGCCACCCATCAACACCAAAATATCAAGTGATTTTAACCGGTTTTGGTGGTATTTTGTAACTGGCTATTTTTGGGGCCTTAGTAGGGCTCCTAAATGCGGTCCGATTGGGGCGGTTTAGGCGTCAATCTTCTTTATTCTTCGGGGGCCACCCATCAACACCAAAATATCCCGTGATTTTAACCTTATTTGGTGATAATTTGTAACTGGCCCTTTTTGGGGCCTTAGAAGGGCCCCTAAATGTGGTCCGATTGGGGCGGTTGAGGTGTCAATCTTCTTTATTCCTCGGGGGCCACCCATCAACACCAAAATATCCAGTGATTTTAACCTGCTTTGGTGATATTTTGTAACTGGCCATTTTTGGGCCTTAGTAGGGCCCCTAAATGTGGTCCGATTGGGGCGGTTGAGGTGTCAATCTTCTTTATTCCTCGGGGGCCACCCATCAACACCAAAATATCCAGTGATTTTAACCTGGTTTGGTGATATTTTGTAACTGGCCCTTTTTGGGGCCTTAGTCGGGCCCCTAAATGTGGTCCGATTGGGGCAGTTGAGGTGTCAATCTTCTTTATTCCTTGGGGGCCACCCATCAAAACCAAAATATCCAGTGATTTTATCCTTCTTTGGTTATATTTTGTAACTGGCCCTTTTTGGGGCCTTAGTAGGGCCCCTAAATGTGGTTCGATTGGGGCGGTTGAGTTGTCAATCTTCTTTATTCCTCGGGGGCCACCCACGAACACCAAAATATCCAGTGATTTTAACCTGGTTTGGTGATATTTTGTAACTGGCCCTTTTTGGGGCCTTAGTAGGGCCCCTAAATGTGGTCCCGATTGGGTCGGTTGAGGTGTCAATCTTCCTTATTCCTCGGGGGCCACCCATCAACACCAAAATACCCCGTGATTTTAACCTGCTTTGGTGATATTTTGTAACTGGTCCTTTTTGGGGCCTTAGTAGGGCCCCTAAATGTGGTCCGATTGGGGCGGATGAGGTGTCAATCTTCTTTATTCCTCGGAGGCCACCCATCAACACCAAAATATCCAGTGATTTTAACCTTCTTTGGTGATATTTTGTAACTGGCCCTTTTTTGGGCCTTATTAGGGCCCCTAAATGTGGTCCGATTGGGGCAGTTGAGGTGTCAATCTTCTTTATTCCTCGGGGGCCACCCATCAACACCAAAATATCCAGTGATTTTAACCTGCTTTGGTGATATTTTGTAACTGGCCCTTTTTGGGGCCTCAGTAGGGCCCCTAAATGTGGTCCGATTGGGGCGGTTGAGGTGTCAATTTTCTTTATTCCTCGGGGGCCACCCATCCACACCAAAATATCCCATGATTTTCTCCTTCTTTGGTGATAATTTGTAACTGGCCCTTTTTGGTGCCTTAGTAGGGCCCCTAAATGTGGTCCGATTGGGGCGGTTGAGGTGTCAATCTTCTTTATTCCCCGGGGGCCACCCATCAACACCAAAATATCCAGTGATTTTAACCTGCTTTGGCGATATTTTGTAACTGGCCATTTTTGGGGCCTTAGTAGGGCCCCTAAATGAGGTCCGATTGGGGCAGTTGAGGTGTCAATCTTCTTTATTCCTCGGGGGCCACCCAACAACACCAAAATATCCAGTAATTTTAACCTGGTTTGGTGATATTTTGTAACTGGCCCTTTTTGGGGCCTTAGTCGGGCCCCTAAATGTGGTATGATTGGGGCGGTTGAGGTGTCAATCTTCTTTATTCCTCGGGGGCCACCCATCAACACCAAAATATCCAGTGATTTTAACCTGGTTTGGTGATATTTTGTAACTGGCCCTTTTTGGGGCCTTAGTAGGGCCCCCTAAATGTCGTCCGATTGGGGCAGTTGAGGTGTCAATCTTCCTTATTCCTCGGGGGCCACCCATCAACACCAAAATATCCCATGATTTTTACCTGCTTTGGTGATATTTTGTAACTGGCCCTTTTTGGTAGTCGGGCCCCTAAATGTGGTCCGATTGGGGCGGATGAGGTATCAATCTTATTTATTCCTCGGGGCCACCCATCAACACCAAAATATCCAGTGATTTTAACCTTCTTTGGTGATTGTTTGTAACTGGCCCTTTTTGGGGCCTTAGTAGGGCCCCTAAATGTGGTCCGATTGGGGCAGTTGAGGTGTCGATCTTCTTTATTCCTCGGGGGCCACCCATCAACACCAAAATATCCTGAGATTTTAACCTGCTTTGGTGATATTTTGTAACTGGCCCTTTTTGGGGCCTCAGTAGGGCCCCTAAATGTGGTCCGATTGGGGCGGTTGAGGTGTCAATTTTCTTTATTCCTCGGGGGCCACCCATCAACACCAAAATATCCAGTGATTTTAACCTGTTTTGGTGGTATTTTGTAACCGGCCCTTTTTGGGGCCTTAGTAGGGCCCCAAAATGTGGTCCGATTGGGGCGGTTGAGGTGTCAATCTTCTTTATTCCTCGGGGGCCACCCATCAACACCAAAATATCCCGTGATTTTATCCTTCTTTGGTGATAATTTGTAACTGACCCTTTTTTTGGGCCTTAGTAGGGCCCCTAAATGTGGTCCGATTGGGGCAGTTGAGGTGTCAATCTTCTTTATTCCTCGGGGGCCACCCATCAACACCAAAATATCAGTGATTTTAACCTGCTTTGGTGATATTTTGTAACTGGCCTTTTTTGGGGCCATAGTAGGGCCCTAAATGTGGTCCGATTGGGGCGGTTGAGGTGTCAATCTTCTTTTTTCCTCGGGGGCCACCCATCAACACCAAAATATACAGTGATTTTAACCTGATTTGGTGATATTTTGTAACTGGCCCTTTTTGGGGCCTTAGTCGGGCCCCCTAAATGTGGTCCGATTGGGGCGGTTGAGGTGTCAATCTTCTTTATTCCTTGGGGGCCACCCATCAACACCAAAATATCCAGTGATTTTATCCTTCTTTGGTCATAATTTGTAACTGGCCCTTTTTGGGGCTTTAGTAGGGCCCCTAAATGTGGTCCGATTGGGGCGGTTGAGGTGTCAATCTTCTTTATTCCTCGGTGGCCACCATCAACAGCAAAATATCCAGTGATTTTAACCTGCTTTGGTGATATTTTGTAACTGGCCCTTTTTGGGGCCTTAGTAGGGCCCCTAAATGTGGTCCGATTGGGTCGTTTTGAGGTGTCAATCTTCTTTATTCCTTGGGGGCCACCCATCAACACCAAAATATCCAGTGATTTTATCCTTCTTTGGTGATAATTTGTAACTGGCCCTTTTTGGGGCCTTAGTAGGGGCCCCTGAATGTGGTCCGATTGGGGCGGTTGAGGTGTCAATCTTCTTTATTCCTCGGGGGCCACCCATCAACACCAAAATATCCAGTGATTTTATCCTTCTTGGTGATAATTTGTAACTGGCCCTTTTTGGGGACTTAGTAGGGCCCCAAAATGTGGTCCGATTGGTGATAATTGTAATTGAGGTGTCAATCTTCTTTATTCCTCGGGGGCCACCCATCAACACCAAAATATCCAGTGATTTTAACCTGGTTTGGTGATATTTTGTAACTGGCCCTTTTTGGGGCCATAGTAGGGCCCCCTAAATGTCGTCCGATTGGGGCAGTTGAGGTGTCAATCTTCCTTATTCCTCGGGGCCACCCATCTACACCAAAATATTCCATGATTTTAACCTGCTTTGCTGATATTTTGTAACTGGCCCTTTTTGGGGCCTTAGTCGGGCCCCTAAATGTGGTCTGATTGGGGCGGATGAGGTATCAATCTTATTTATTCCTCGGGGCCACCCATCAACACCAAAATATCCAGTGATTTTTAACCTTCTTTGGTGATTTTTGTAACTGGCCCTTTTAGGGCCTTAGTAGGGCCCCTAAATGTGGTCCGATTGGGGCAGTTGAGGTGTCAATCTTCTTTATTCCACGGGGGCCACCCATCAACTCCAAAATATCCAGTGATTTTAACCTGCTTTGGTGATATTTTGTAACTGGCCCTTTTTGGGCCTCAGTAGGGCCCCTAAATGTGGTCCGATTGGGGCGGTTGAGGTGTCAATTTCTTTATTCCTCGGGGGCCACCCATCAACACCAAAAGATCCAGTGATTTTAACCTGTTTTGGTGGTATTTTGTAACTGGCCCTTTTTGGGGCCTTAGTAGGGTCCCTAAATGTGGTCCGATTGGGGCGGTTGAGGTGTCAATCTTCTTTATTCCTCGGGGGCCACCCATCAACACCAAAATATCCTGTGATTTTATCCTTCTTTGGTGGTAATTTGCAACTGGCCCTTTTTTGGGCATTAGTAGGGCCCCAAAATGTGGTCCGATTGGTGATAATTTGTAATTGAGGTGTCAATCTTCTTTATTCCTCGGGGGCCTCCATCAACACCAAAATATCCAGTGATTTTAACCTGGTTTGTTGATATTTTGTAACTGGCCCTTTTTGGGGCCTTAGTAGGGCCCCCTAAATGTCGTCCGATTGGGGCAGTTGAGGTGTCAATCTTCCTTATTCCTCGGGGGCCACCCATCTACACCAAAATATTCCATGATTTTAACCTGCTTTGGTGATATTTTGTAACTGGCCCTTTTTGGGGCCTTAGTCGGGCCCCTAAATGTGGTCCGATTGGGGCGGATGAGGTATCAATCTTATTTATTACTCGGGGCCACCCATCAACACCAAAATATCCAGTGATTTTAACCTTCTTTGGTGATTTTTTGTAACTGGCCCTTTTTGGGGCCTTATTAGGGCCCCTAAATGCGGTCCGATTGAGGCAGTTGAGGTGTCAATCTTCTTTATTCCTCGGGGGCCACCCATCAACACCAAAGTAGCCAGTGATTTTAACCTGCTTTGGTGATATTTTGTAACTGGCCTTTTTGGGGCCTCAGTAGGGCCCGTAAATGTGGTCCGATTGGGGCGGTTGAGGTGTCGATTTTCTTTATTCCTCGGGGGCCACCCATCAACACCAAAATATCCCGTGATTTTATCATTCTTTGGTGATAATTTGTAACTGGCCCTTTTTGGTGCCTTAGTAGGGCCCCTAAATGTGGTCCGATTGGGGCGGTTGAGGTGTCAATCTCCTTTATTCCCCGGGGGCCACCCATCAACACCAAAATATCCAGTGATTTTAACCTGCTTTGGTGATATTTTGTAACTGGCCATTTTTGGGGCCATAGTAGGCCCCTAAATGAGGTCCGATTGGGGCAGTTGAGGTGTCAATCTTCTTTATTCCTCGGGGGCCACCCATCAACAGCAAAATATACAGTGATTTTAACCTGGTTTGGTGATATTTTGTAACTGACCCTTTTTGCGGCCTTAGTCGGGCCCCTAAATGTGGTCCGATTGGGGCGGTTGAGGTGTCAATCTTCTTTAATCCTTGGGGGGCCACCCATCAACACCAAAATATCCAGTGATTTTATCCTTCTTTGGTGATAATTTATAACTGGCCCTTTTGGGGCCTTAGTAGGGCCCCTGAATGTGGTCCGATTGGGGCGGTTGAGGTGTCAATCTTCTTTATTCCTCGGGGGCCACCCATCAACACCAAAATATCCAGTGATTTAACCTGGTTTGGTGATATTTTGTAACTGGCCCTTTTTGGGGCCTTAGTAGGGCCCCCTAAATGTCGTCCGATTGGGGCAGTTGAGGTGTCAATCTTCCTTATTCCTCGGGGGCCACCCATCAACACCAGAATATCCCGTGATTTTATCCTTCTTTGGTGATAATTTGTACCTGACCCTTTTTTGGGCCTTAGTAGGGCCCCTAAATGTGGTCCGATTGGGGCAGTTGAGGTGTCAGTCTTCTTTATTCCTCGGGGGCCACCCATCAACACCAAAATATCCAGTGATTTTAACCTGCTTTGGTGATATTTTGTAACTGGCCCTTTTTGGGCCTCAGTAGGGCCCCCTAAATGTGGTCCGATTGGGGCGGTTGAGGTGTCAATCTTCTTTATTCCTTGGGGGCCAGCCATCAACACCAAAATATCCAGTGATTTTATCCTTCTTTGGTGATAATTTGTAACTGGCCCTTTTTTGGGCCTTAGTAGGGCCCCTGAATGTGGTCCGATTGGGGCGGTTGAGGTGTCAATCTTCTTTATTCCTCGGGGGCCACCCATCAACACCAAAATATCCAGTGATTTTAACCTGGTTTGGTGATATTTTGTAAGTGGCCCTTTTTGGGGCCTTAGTAGGGCCCCCTAAATGTCGTCCGATTGGGGCAGTTGAGGTGTCAATCTTCCTTATTCCTCGGGGGCCACCCATCAACACCAAAATATCCCATAATTTTAACATGCTTTGGTGATATTTTGTAACTGGCCCTTTTTGGGGCCTTAGTCGGGCCCCTAAATGTGGTCCGATTGGGGCAGATGAGGTATCAATCTTATTTATTCGTCGGGGCCACCCATCAACACCAAAATATCCAGTGATTTTAACCTTCTTTGGTGATTTTTTGTAACTGGCCCTTTTTGGGGCCTTAGTAGGGCCCCTAAATGTGGTCCGATCGGGGCAGTCGAGGTGTCGATCTTCTTTATTCCTCGGGGGCCACCCATCAACACCAAAATATCCAGTGATTTTAACCTGCTTTGGTGATATTTTGTAACTGGCCCTTTTTGGGGCCTCTGCAGGGCCCCTAAATGTGGTCCGATTGGGGCGGTTGAGGTGTCAATTTTCTTTATTCCTCGGGGGCCACCCATCAACACCAAAATATCCAGTGATTTTACCCCGTTTTGGTGGTATTTTGTAACTGGCCCTTTTTGGGGCCTTAGTAGGGCCCCTAAATGTGGTCCGATTGGGGCGGTTGAGGTTTCAATCTTCCTTATTCCTCGGGGGCCACCCATCAACACCATAATATCCCGTGATTTTATCCTTCTTTGGTGATAATTTGTAACTGACCCTTTTTTGGGCCTTAGTAGGGCCCCTAAATGTGGTCCGATTGTGGCAGTTGAGGTGTCAATCTTCTTTATTCCTCGGGGGCCACCCTTCAACACCAAAATATCCAGCGATTTTAACCTACTTTGGTGATATTTTGTAACTGGCCATTTTTGGGGCCTTAGTAGGGCCCTAAATGTGGTCCGATTGGGGCGGTTGAGGTGTCAATCTTCTTTATTCCTCGGGGGCCACCCATCAACACCAAAATATCCAGTGATTTTAACCTGATTTGGTGATATTTTGTAACTGGCCCTTTTTGAGGCCTTAGTCGGGCCCCTAAATGTGGTCCAATTGGGGTGGTTGAGGTGTCAATCTTCTTTATTCCTTGGGGGCCACCCATCAACACCAAAATATCCAGTGATTTTCTCCTTCTTTGGTGATTATTTGTAACTGGCCCTTTTTGGGGCTTTAGTAGGGCCCCTAAATGTGGTCCGATTGGGGCGGTTGAGGTGTCAATCTTCTTTATTCCTCGGTGGCCACCCATCAACACCAAAATATCCAGTGATTTTAACCTGGTTTGGTGATATTTTGTAACTGTCCCTTTTTGGGGCCTTAGTAGGGCCCCTAAATATGGTCCGATTGGGTCGGTTGAGGTGTCAATCTTCTTTATTCCTTGGGGGCCACCCATCAACACCAAAATATCCAGTGATTTTATCCTTCTTTGGTGATAATTGGTAACTGGCCCTTTTTGGGGCCTTAGTAGGGCCCCTGAATGTGGTCCGATTGGGGCGGTTGAGGTGTCAATCTTCTTTATTCCTCGGGGGCCACCCATCAACACCAAAATATTCAGTGATTTTATCCTTCTTTGGTGATAATTTGTAACTGGCCCTTTTTGGGGACTTAGTAGGGCCCCAAAATGTGGTCCGATTGGTGATAATTTGTAATTGAGGTGTCAATCTTCTTTATTCCTCGGGGGCCACCCATCAACACCAAAATATCCAGTGATTTTAACCTGGTTTGGTGATATTTTGTAACTGGCCCTTTTTGGGGCCTTAGTAGGCCCCCCCAAATGTCGTCCGATTGGGGCAGTTGAGGTGTCAATCTACCTTATTCCTCGGGGGCCACCCATCTACACCAAAATATTCCATGATTTTAACCTGCTTTGGTGATATTTTGTAACTGGCCCTTTTTGGGGCCTTAGTCGGGCCCCTAAATGTGGTCCGATTGGGGCGGATGAGGTATCAATCTTATTTATTCTTCGGGGTCACCCATCAACACCAAAATATCCAGTGATTTTAACCTTCTTTGGTGATTTTTTGTAACTAGCCCTTTTTGGGGCCTTATTAGGGCCCCTAAATGCGGTCCGATTGGGGCAGTTGAGGTGTCAATCTTCTTTACTCCTCGGGGGCCACCCATCAACACCAAAATAGCCAGTGATTTTAACCTGCTTTGGTGATATTTTGTAACTGGCCCTTCTTGGGGCCTCAGTAAGGCCCCTAAATGTGGTCCGATTGGGGCGGTTGAGGGGTCAATTTTCTTTATTCCTCGGGGGCCACCCATCAACACCAAAATATCCCGTGATTTTATCCTTCTTTGGTGATAATTTGTAACTGGCCCTTTTTGGTGCCTTAGTAGGGCCCCTAAATGTGGTCCGATTGGGGCGGTTGAGGTGTCAATCTTCTTTATTCCCCGGGGGCCACCCATCAACACCAAAATATCCAGTGATTTTAACCTGCTTTGGTGATATTTTGTAACTGGCCATTTTTGGGGCCTTAGTAGGGCCCCTAAATGAGGTCCGATTGGGGCAGTTGAGGTGTCAATCTTCTTTATTCCTCGGGGGCCACCCATCAACACCAAAATATACAGTGATTTAACCTGGTTTGGTGATATTTTGTAACTGGCCCTTTTTGGGGCCTTAGTCGTGCCCCTAAATGTGGTCCGATTGGGGCGGTTGAGGTGTCAATCTTCTTTAATCCTTGGGGGCCACCCATCAACACCAAAATATCCAGTGATTTTATCCTTCTTTGGTGATAATTTGTAACTGGCCCTTTTTGGGGCCTTAGTAGGGCCCCTGAATGTGGTCCGATTGGGGCGGTTGAGGTGTCAATCTTCTTTATTCCTCGGGAGCCACCCATCAACACCAAAATATCCAGTGATTTTAACCTGGTTTGGTGATATTTTGTAACTGGCCCTTTTTGGGGCCTTACTAGGGCCCCCTAAATGTCGTCTGATTGGGGCAGTTGAGGTGTCAATCTTCCTCATTCCTCGGGGGCCACCCATCAACACCATAATATCCCGTGATTTTATCCTTCTTTGGTGATAATTTGTAACTGACCCTTTTTTGGGCCTTAGTAGGACCCCTAAATGTGGTCCGATTGGGGCAGTTGAGGTGTCAATTTTCTTTATTCCTCGGGGGCCACCCATCAACACCAAAATATCCAGTGATTTTAACCTGCTTTGGTGATACTTTGTAACTGGCCATTTTTTGGGCCTTAGTAGGGCCCTAAATGTGGTCTGATTGGGGCGGTTGAGGTGTCAATCTTCTTTATTCCTCAGGGGCCACCCAACAGCACCAAAATATCCAGTGATTTTAACCTGATTTGGTGATATTTTGTAACTGGCCCTTTTTGGGGCCTTAGTCGGGCCCCTAAATGTGGTCCGATTGGGGTGGTTGAGGTGTCAATCTTCTTTATTCCTTGGGGGCCACCCATCAACACCAAAATATCCAGTGATTTTATCCTTCTTTGGTGATTATTTGTAACTGGCCCTTTTTGGGGCTTTAGTAGGGCCCCTAAATGTGGTCCGATTGGGGCGGTTGAGGTGTCAATCTTCTTTATTCCTCGGTGGCCACCCATCAACACCAAAATATCCAGTGATTTTAACCTGGTTTGGTGATATTTGGTAAGTGGCCCTTTTTCGGGCCTTAGTAGGGCCCCTAAATGTGGTCCGATTGGGTCGGTTGAGGTGTCAATCTTCTTTATTCCTTGGGGGCCACCCATCAACACCAAAATATCCAGTGATTTTATCCTTCTTTGGTGATAATTTGTAACTGGCCCTTTTTGGGGCCTTAGTAGGGCCCCTGAATGTGGTCCGATTGGGGCGGTTGATGTGTCAATCTTCTTTATTCCTCGGGGGCCACCCATCAACACCAAAATATCCAGTGATTTTATCCTTCTTTGGTGATAATTTGTAACTGGCCCTTTTTGGGGACTTAGTAGGGCCCCAAAATGTGGTCCGATTGGTGATAATTTGTAATTGAGGTGTCAATCTTCTTTATTCCTCGGGGTCCACCCATCAACACCAAAATATCCAGTGATTTTAACCTGGTTTGGTGATATTTTGTAACTGGCCCTTTTTGGGGCCTTTGTAGGGCCCCCTAAATGTCGTCCGATTGGGGCAGTTGAGGTGTCAATCTTCCTTATTCCTCGGGGGCCACCCATCTACACCAAAATATTCCATGATTTTAACCTGCTTTGGTGATATTTTGTAACGGGCCCTTTTTGGGGCCTTAGTCGGGCCCCTCAATGTGGTCCGATTGGGGCGGATGAGGTATCAGTCTTATTTATTCCTCGGGGCCACCCATCAACACCAAAATATCCAGTGATTTTAACCTTCTTTGGTGATTTTTTGTAACTGGCCCTTTTTGGGCCTTATTAGGGCCCCTAAATGTGGTCCGATTGGGGCAGCTGAGGTGTCAATCTTCTTTATTCCTCGGGGGCCACCCATCAACACCAAAATATCCAGTGATTTTAACCTGCTTTGGTGATATTTTGTAACTGGCCCTTTTTGGGGCCTCAGTAGGGCCCCTAAATGTGGTCCGATTGGGGCGGTTTAGGTGTCAATTTTCTTTATTCCTCGGGGGCCACCCATCAACACCAAAATATCCCGTAATTTTATCCTTCTTTGGTGATAATTTGTAACTGGCCCTTTTTGGTGCCTTAGTAGGGCCCCTAAATGTGGTCCGATTGGGGCGGTTGAGGTGTCAATCTTCTTTATTCCCCGGGGGCCACCCATCAACACCAAAATATCCAGTGATTTTAACCTGCTTTGGTGATATTTTGTAACTGGCCATTTTTGGGGCCTTATTAGGGCCCATAAATGAGGTCCGATTGGGGCAGTTGGGGTGTCAATCTTCTTTATTCCTCGGGGGCCACCCATCAACACCAAAATATCCAGTGATTTTAACCTGGTTTGGTGATATTTTGTAACTGGCCCTTTTTGGGGCCTTAGTCGGGCCCCTAAATGTGGTCCGATTGGGGCGGTTGAGGTTTCAATCTTCTTTAATCCTTGGGGGCCACCCATCAACACCAAAATATCGAGTGATTTTATCCTTCTTTGGTGATAATTTGTAACTGGCCCTTTTTGGGGCCTTAGTAGGGCCCCTTATTGTGGTCCGATTTAGGCGGTTGAGGTGTCAATCTTCTTTATTCCTCGGGGGCCACCCATCAACACCAAAATATCCAGTGATTTTAACCTGGTTTGGTGATATTTTGTAACTGGCCCTTTTTGGGGCCTTAGTAGGGCCCCCTTAATGTCGTCTGATTGGGGCAGTTGAGGTGTCAATCTTCCTTATTCCTCGAGGGCCACCCATCAACTCCAAAATATCCCATGAGTTTAACCTGCTTTGGTGATATTTTGTAACTGGCCCTTTTTGGGGCCTCAGTCGGGCCCCTAAATATGGTCCGATTGGGGCGGATGAGGTATCAATCTTATTTATTCCTCGGGGCCACCCATCAACACCAAAATATCCAATGATTTTAACCTTCTTTGGTGATTTTTTGTAACTGGCCCTTTTTGGGGCCTTAGTAGGGCCCCTAAATGTGGTCCGATTGGGGCAGTTGAGGTGTCGATCTTCTTTGTTCCTCAGGGGCCACCCATCAACACCAAAATATCCCGTGACTTTAACCTGCTTTGGTGATATTTTGTAACTGGCCCTTTTTGGGGCCTCAGTAGGGCCCCTAAATGTGGTCCGATTGGGGCGGTTGAGGTGTCAATTTTCTTTATTCCTCGGGGGCCACCCATCAACACCAAAATATCCAGTGATTTTAACCTGTTTTGGTGGTATTTTGTAACTGGCCCTTTTTGGGGCCTTAGTAGGGCCCCTAAATGTGGTCCGATTGGGGCGGTTGAGGTGTCAATCTTCTTTATTCCTCGGGGGCCACCCATCAACACCAAAATATCCCGTGATTTTATCCTTCTTTGGTGACAATTTGTAACTGACCCTTTTTTGAGCCTTAGTAGGGCCCCTAAATGTGGTCCGATTGGGGCAGTTGAGGTGGCAATCTTCTTTATTCCTCAGGGGCCACCCATCAACCCCAAAATATCCAGTGATTTTAACCTGCTTTGGTGATATTTTGTAACTGGCCATTTTTGGGGCCATAGTAGGGCCCTAAATGTGGTCCGATTGGGGCGGGTGAGGTGTCAATCTTCTTTATTCCTCGGGGGCCACCCATCAACACCAAAATATCCAGTGATTTTAACCTGATTTGGTGATATTTTGTAACTGGCCCTTTTTGGGGCCTTAGTAGGGCCCCTGAATGTGGTCTGATTGGGGCGGTTGAGGTGTCAAACTTCTTTATTCCTCGGGGGCCACCCATCAACACCAAAATATCCAGTGATTTTAACCTGGTTTGGTGATATTTTGTAACTGGCCCTTTTTGGGGCCTTAGTAGGGCCCCCTAAATGTCGTCCAATTGGGGCAGTTGAGGTGTCAATCTTCCTTATTCCTCGGGGGCCACCATCAACACCAAAATATCCAATAATTTTAACCTGCTTTGGTGATATTTTGTAACTGGCCCTTTTTGGGGCCTTAGTCGGGCCCCTAAATGTGGTCCGATTGGGGCGGATGAGGTATCAATCTTATTTATTCCTCGGGGCCACCCATCAACACCAAAATATCCAGTGATTTTAACCTTCTTTGGTGAGTTTTTGTAACTGGCCCTTTTTGGGGCCTTAGTAGGGCCCCTAAATGTGGTCCGATTGGGGCAGTTGAGGTGTCGATCTTCTTTATTCCTCGGGGGCCACCCATCAACACCAAGATATCCAGTGATTTTAACCTTCTTTGGTGATATTTTGTAACTGGCCCTTTTTGGGGCCTCAGTAGGGCCCTATATGTGGTCCGATTGGGGCGGTTGAGGTGTCAATTTTCTTTATTCCTCGGGGGCCACCCATCAACACCAAAATATCCAGTGATTTTAACCTGTTTTGGAGGTATTTTGTAACTGGCCCTTTTTGGGGCCTTAGTAGGGCCCCTAAATGTGGTCCGATTGGGGCGGTTGAGGTGTCAATCTTCTTTATTCCTTGGGGGCCACCCATCAACACCAAAATATCCAGTGATTTTATCCTTCTTTGGTGATAATTTGTAACTGGCCCTTTTTGGGGCTTTAGTAGGGCCCCTAAATGTGGTCCGATTGGGGTGGTTGAGGTGTCAATCTTCTTTATTCCTCGGGGGCCACCCATCAACACCCAAATATCCAGTGATTTTAACCTGATTTGGTGATATTTTGTAACTGGCCCTTTTTGGGGCCTTAGTCGGGCCCCTTAATGTGGTCCGATTGGGGTGGTTGAGGTGTCAATCTTCTTTATTCCTTGGGGGCCACCCATCAACACCAAAATATCCAGTGATTTTATCCTTCTTTGGTGATAATTTGTAACTGGCCCTTTTTGGGGCTTTAGTAGGGCCCCTAAATGTGGTCCGATTGGGGCGGTTGAGGTGTCAATCTTCTTTATTCCTCGGTGGCCACCCATCAACACCAAAATATCCAGTGATTTTAACCTGGTTTGGTGATATTTTGTAACTGGCCCTTTTTGGGGCCTTAGTAGGGCCCCTAAATGTGGTCCGATTGGGTCGGTTGAGGTGTCAATCTTCTTTATTCCTTGGGGGCCACCCATCAACACCAAAATATCCAGTGATTTTATCCTTCTTTGGTGATAATTTGTAACTGGCCCTTTTTGGGGTCTTAGTAGGGCCCCTGAATGAGATCCGATTGGGGCGGTTGAGGTGTCAATCTTCTTTATTCCTCGGGGGCCACCCATCAACACCAAAATATCCAGTGATTTTATCCTTCTTTGGTGATAATTTGTAACTGGCCCTTTTTGGGGACTTAGTAGGGCCCCAAAATGTGGTCCGATTGGTGATAATTTGTAATTGAGGTGTCAATCTTCTTTATTCCTCGGGGTCCACCCATCAACACCAAAATATCCAGTGATTTTAACCTGGTTTGGTGATATTTTGTAACTGGCCCTTTTTGGGGCCTTTGTAGGGCCCCCTAAATGTCGTTCGATTGGGGCAGTTGAGGAGTCAATCTTCCTTATTCCTCGGGGGCCACCCATCTACACCAAAATATTCCATGATTTTAACCTGCTTTGGTGATATTTTGTAACAGGCCCTTTTTGGGGCCTTAGTCGGGCCCCTCAATGTGGTCCAATTGGGGCGGATGAGGTATCAATCTTATTTATTCCTCGGGGCCACCCATCAACACCAAAATATCCAGTGATTTTAACCTTCTCTGGTGATTTTTTGTAACTGGACCTTTTTGGGCCTTATTAGGGCCCCTAAATGTGGTGCGATTGGGGCAGTTGAGGTGTCAATCTTCTATATTCCTCGGGGGCCACCCACCAACACCAAAATATCCAGTGATTTTAACCTGCTTTGGTGATATTTTGTAACTGGCCCTTTTTGGGGCCTCAGTAGGGCCCCTAAATGTGGTCCGATTGGGGCGGTTTAGGTGTCAATTTTCTTCATTCCTCGGGGGCCACCCATCAACACCAAAATATCCAGTGATTTTAACCTGCTTTGATGATATTTTGTAACTGGCCATTTTTGGGGCCTTATTAGGGCCCATAAATGAGGTCCGATTGGGGCAGTTGGGGTGTCAATCTTCTTTATTCCTCGGGGGCCACCCATCAACACCAAAATATCCAGTGATTTTAACCTGGTTTGGTGATATTTTGTAACTGGCCCTTTTTGGGGCCTTAGTCGGGCCCCTAAATGTGGTCCGATTGGGGCGGTTGAGGTGTCAATCTTCTTTAATCCTTGGGGGCCACCCATCAACACCAAAATATCGAGTGATTTTATCCTTCTTTGGTGATAATTTGTAACTGGCCCTTCTTGGGGCCTTAGTAGGGCCCCTTAATGTGGTCCGATTTGGGCGGTTGAGGTGTCAATCTTCTTTATTCCTCGGGGGCCACCCATCAACACCAAAATATCCAGTGATTTTAACCTGGTTTGGTGATATTTTGTAACTGGCCCTTTTTGGGGCCTTAGTAGGGCCCCCTTAATGTCGTCCGATTGGGGCAGTTGAGGTGTCAATCTTCCTTATTCCTCGGGGGCCACCCATCAACTCCAAAATATCCCATGAGTTTAACCTGCTTTGGTGATATTTTGTAACTGGCCCTTTTTGGGGCCTCAGTCGGGCCCCTAAATATGGTCCGATTGGGGCGGATGAGGTATCAATCTTATTTATTCCTCGGGGCCACCCATCAACACCAAAATATCCAATGATTTTAACCTTCTTTGGTGATTTTTTGTAACTGGCCCTTTTTGGGGCCTTAGTAGGGCCCCTAAATGTGGTCCGATTGGGGCAGTTGAGGTGTCGATCTTCTTTATTCCTCGGGGGCCACCCATCAACACCAAAATATCCTGAGATTTTAACCTGCTTTGGTGATATTTTGTAACTGGCCCTTTTTGGGGCCTCAGTAGGGCCCCTAAATGTGGTCCGATTGGGGCGGTTGAGGTGTCAATTTTCTTTATTCCTCGGGGGCCACCCATCAACACCAAAATATCCAGTGATTTTAACCTGTTTTGGTGGTATTTTGTAACCGGCCCTTTTTGGGGCCTTAGTAGGGCCCCAAAATGTGGTCCGATTGGGGCGGTTGAGGTGTCAATCTTCTTTATTCCTCGGGGGCCACCCATCAACACCAAAATATCCCGTGATTTTATCCTTCTTTGGTGATAATTTGTAACTGACCCTTTTTTGGGCCTTAGTAGGGCCCCTAAATGTAGTCCGATTGGGGCAGTTGAGGTGTCAATCTTCTTTATTGCTCGGGGGCCACCCATCAACACCAAAATATCCAGTGATTTTAACCTGCTTTGGTGATATTTTGTAACTGGCCTTTTTTGGGGCCATAGTAGGGCCCTAAATGTGGTCCGATTGGGGCGGTTGAGGTGTCAATCTTCTTTTTTCCTCGGGGGCCACCCATCAACACCAAAATATCCAGTGATTTTAACCTGATTTGGTGATATTTTGTAACTGGCCCTTTTTGGGGCCTTAGTCGGGCCCCTAAATGTGGTCCGATTGGGGCGGTTGAGGTGTCAATCTTCTTTATTCCTTGGGGGCCACCCATCAACACCAAAATATCCAGTGATTTTATCCTTCTTTGGTCATAATTTGTAACTGGCCCTTTTTGGGGCTTTAGTAGGGCCCCTAAATGTGGTCCGATTGGGGCGGTTGAGGTGTCAATCTTCTTTATTCCTCGGTGGCCACCCATCAACAGCAAAATATCCAGTGATTTTAACCTGCTTTGGTGATATTTTGTAACTGGCCCTTTTTGGGGCCTTAGTAGGGCCCCTAAATGTGGTCCGATTGGGTCGTTTGAGGTGTCAATCTTCTTTATTCCTTGGGGGCCACCCATCAACACCAAAATATCCAGTGATTTTATCCTTCTTTGGTGATAATTTGTAACTGGCCCTTTTTGGGGCCTTAGTAGGGCCCCTGAATGTGGTCCGATTGGGGCGGTTGAGGTGTCAATCTTCTTTATTCCTCGGGGGCCACCCATCAACACCAAAATATCCAGTGATTTTATCCTTCTTTGGTGATAATTTGTAACTGGCCCTTTTTGGGGACTTAGTAGGGCCCCAAAATGTGGTCCGATTGGTGATAATTTGTAATTGAGGTGTCAATCTTCTTTATTCCTCGGGGGCCACCCATCAACACCAAAATATCCAGTGATTTTAACCTGGTTTGGTGATATTTTGTAACTGGCCCTTTTTGGGGCCATAGTAGGGCCCCCTAAATGTCGTCCGATTGGGGCAGTTGAGGTGTCAATCTTCCTTATTCCTCGGGGGCCACCCATCTACACCAAAATATTCCATGATTTTAACCTGCTTTGCTGATATTTTGTAACTGGCCCTTTTTGGGGCCTTAGTCGGGCCCCTAAATGTGGTCTGATTGGGGCGGATGAGGTATCAATCTTATTTATTCCTCGGGGCCACCCATCAACACCAAAATATCCAGTGATTTTTAACCTTCTTTGGTGATTTTTTGTAACTGGCCCTTTTAGGGGCCTTAGTAGGGCCCCTAAATGTGGTCCGATTGGGGCAGTTGAGGTGTCAATCTTCTTTATTCCACGGGGGCCACCCATCAACTCCAAAATATCCAGTGATTTTAACCTGCTTTGGTGATATTTTGTAACTGGCCCTTTTTGGGGCCTCAGTAGGGCCCCTAAATGTGGTCCGATTGGGGCGGTTGAGGTGTCAATTTTCTTTATTCCTCGGGGGCCACCCATCAACACCAAAATATCCAGTGATTTTAACCTGTTTTGGTGGTATTTTGTAACTGGCCCTTTTTGGGGCCTTAGTAGGGTCCCTAAATGTGGTCCGATTGGGGCGGTTGAGGTGTCAATCTTCTTTATTCCTCGGGGGCCACCCATCAACACCAAAATATCCTGTGATTTTATCCTTCTTTGGTGGTAATTTGCAACTGGCCCTTTTTTGGGCATTAGTAGGGCCCCAAAATGTGGTCCGATTGGTGATAATTTGTAATTGAGGTGTCAATCTTCTTTATTCCTCGGGGGCCTCCCATCAACACCAAAATATCCAGTGATTTTAACCTGGTTTGTTGATATTTTGTAACTGGCCCTTTTTGGGGCCTTAGTAGGGCCCCCTAAATGTCGTCCGATTGGGGCAGTTGAGGTGTCAATCTTCCTTATTCCTCGGGGGCCACCCATCTACACCAAAATATTCCATGATTTTAACCTGCTTTGGTGATATTTTGTAACTGGCCCTTTTTGGGGCCTTAGTCGGGCCCCTAAATGTGGTCCGATTGGGGCGGATGAGGTATCAATCTTATTTATTCCTCGGGGCCACCCATCAACACCAAAATATCCAGTGATTTTAACCTTCTTTGGTGATTTTTTGTAACTGGCCCTTTTTGGGGCCTTATTAGGGCCCCTAAATGCGGTCCGATTGAGGCAGTTGAGGTGTCAATCTTCTTTATTCCTCGGGGGCCACCCATCAACACCAAAGTAGCCAGTGATTTTAACCTGCTTTGGTGATATTTTGTAACTGGCCTTTTTGGGGCCTCAGTAGGGCCCGTAAATGTGGTCCGATTGGGGCGGTTGAGGTGTCGATTTTCTTTATTCCTCGGGGGCCACCCATCAACACCAAAATATCCCGTGATTTTATCATTCTTTGGTGATAATTTGTAACTGGCCCTTTTTGGTGCCTTAGTAGGGCCCCTAAATGTGGTCCGATTGGGGCGGTTGAGGTGTCAATCTCCTTTATTCCCCGGGGGCCACCCATCAACACCAAAATATCCAGTGATTTTAACCTGCTTTGGTGATATTTTGTAACTGGCCATTTTTGGGGCCATAGTAGGGCCCCTAAATGAGGTCCGATTGGGGCAGTTGAGGTGTCAATCTTCTTTATTCCTCGGGGGCCACCCATCAACAGCAAAATATACAGTGATTTTAACCTGGTTTGGTGATATTTTGTAACTGACCCTTTTTGCGGCATTAGTCGGGCCCCTAAATGTGGTCCGATTGGGGCGGTTGAGGTGTCAATCTTCTTTAATCCTTGGGGGGCCACCCATCAACACCAAAATATCCAGTGATTTTATCCTTCTTTGGTGATAATTTATAACTGGCCCTTTTTGGGGCCTTAGTAGGGCCCCTGAATGTGGTCCGATTGGGGCGGTTGAGGTGTCAATCTTCTTTATTCCTCGGGGGCCACCCATCAACACCAAAATATCCAGTGATTTAACCTGGTTTGGTGATATTTTGTAACTGGCCCTTTTTGGGGCCTTAGTAGGGCCCCCTAAATGTCGTCCGATTGGGGCAGTTGAGGTGTCAATCTTCCTTATTCCTCGGGGGCCACCCATCAACACCAGAATATCCCGTGATTTTATCCTTCTTTGGTGATAATTTGTACCTGACCCTTTTTTGGGCCTTAGTAGGGCCCCTAAATGTGGTCCGATTGGGGCAGTTGAGGTGTCAGTCTTCTTTATTCCTCGGGGGCCACCCATCAACACCAAAATATCCAGTGATTTTAACCTGCTTTGGTGATATTTTGTAACTGGCCCTTTTTGGGCCTCAGTAGGGCCCCCTAAATGTGGTCCGATTGGGGCGGTTGAGGTGTCAATCTTCTTTATTCCTTGGGGGCCAGCCATCAACAACCAAAATATCCAGTGATTTTATCCTTCTTTGGTGATAATTTGTAACTGGCCTTTTTTGGGCCTTAGTAGGGCCCCTGAATGTGGTCCGATTGGGGCGGTTGAGGTGTCAATCTTCTTTATTCCTCGGGGGCCACCCATCAACACCAAAATATCCAGTGATTTTAACCTGGTTTGGTGATATTTTGTAAGTGGCCCTTTTTGGGGCCTTAGTAGGGCCCCCTAAATGTCGTCCGATTGGGGCAGTTGAGGTGTCAATCCTTCCTTATTCCTCGGGGGCCACCCATCAACACCAAAATATCCCATAATTTTAACATGCTTTGGTGATATTTTGTAACTGGCCCTTTTTGGGGCCTTAGTCGGGCCCCTAAATGTGGTCCGATTGGGGCAGATGAGGTATCAATCTTATTTATTCGTCGGGGCCACCCATCAACACCAAAATATCCAGTGATTTTAACCTTCTTTGGTGATTTTTTGTAACTGGCCCTTTTTGGGGCCTTAGTAGGGCCCCTAAATGTGGTCCGATCGGGGCAGTCGAGGTGTCGATCTTCTTTTATTCCTCGGGGGCCACCCATCAACACCAAAATATCCAGTGATTTTAACCTGCTTTGGTGATATTTTGTAACTGGCCCTTTTTTGGGGCCTCTGCAGGGCCCCTAAATGTGGTCCGATTGGGGCGGTTGAGGTGTCAATTTTCTTTATTCCTCGGGGGCCACCCATCAACACCAAAATATCCAGTGATTTTACCCCGTTTTGGTGGTATTTTGTAACTGGCCCTTTTTGGGGCCTTAGTAGGGCCCCTAAATGTGGTCCGATTGGGGCGGTTGAGGTTTCAATCTTCCTTATTCCTCGGGGGCCACCCATCAACACCATAATATCCCGTGATTTTATCCTTCTTTGGTGATAATTTGTAACTGACCCTTTTTTGGGCCTTAGTAGGGCCCCTAAATGTGGTCCGATTGTGGCAGTTGAGGTGTCAATCTTCTTTATTCCTCGGGGGCCACCCTTCAACACCAAAATATCCAGCGATTTTAACCTACTTTGGTGATATTTTGTAACTGGCCATTTTTGGGGCCTTAGTAGGGCCCTAAATGTGGTCCGATTGGGGCGGTTGAGGTGTCAATCTTCTTTATTCCTCGGGGCCACCCATCAACACCAAAATATCCAGTGATTTTAACCTGATTTGGTGATATTTTGTAACTGGCCCTTTTTGAGGCCTTAGTCGGGCCCCTAAATGTGGTCCAATTGGGGTGGTTGAGGTGTCAATCTTCTTTATTCCTTGGGGGCCACCCATCAACACCAAAATATCCAGTGATTTTCTCCTCTTTGGTGATTATTTGTAACTGGCCCTTTTTGGGGCTTTAGTAGGGCCCCTAAATGTGGTCCGATTGGGGCGGTTGAGGTGTCAATCTTCTTTATTCCTCGGTGGCCACCCATCAACACCCAAAATATCCAGTGATTTTAACCTGGTTTGGTGATATTTTGTAACTGTCCCTTTTTGGGGCCTTAGTAGGGCCCCTAAATATGGTCCGATTGGGTCGGTTGAGGTGTCAATCTTCTTTATTCCTTGGGGGCCACCCATCAACACCAAAATATCCAGTGATTTTATCCTTCTTTGGTGATAATTGGTAACTGGCCCTTTTTGGGGCCTTAGTAGGGCCCCTGAATGTGGTCCGATTGGGGCGGTTGAGGTGTCAATCTTCTTTATTCCTCGGGGGCCACCCATCAACACCAAAATATTCAGTGATTTTATCCTTCTTTGGTGATAATTTGTAACTGGCCCTTTTTGGGGACTTAGTAGGGCCCCAAAATGTGGTCCGATTGGTGATAATTTGTAATTGAGGTGTCAATCTTCTTTTTCCTCGGGGGCCACCCATCAACACCAAAATATCCAGTGATTTTAACTGGTTTGGTGATATTTTGTAACTGGCCCTTTTTGGGGCCTTAGTAGGCCCCCCCAAATGTCGTCCGATTGGGGCAGTTGAGGTGTCAATCTACCTTATTCCTCGGGGGCCACCCATCTACACCAAAATATTCCATGATTTTAACCTGCTTTGGTGATATTTTGTAACTGGCCCTTTTTGGGGCCTTAGTCGGGCCCCTAAATGTGGTCCGATTGGGGCGGATGAGGTATCAATCTTATTTATTCTTCGGGGTCACCCATCAACACCAAAATATCCAGTGATTTTAACCTTCTTTGGTGATTTTTTGTAACTAGCCCTTTTTGGGGCCTTATTAGGGCCCCTAAATGCGGTCCGATTGGGGCAGTTGAGGTGTCAATCTTCTTTACTCCTCGGGGGCCACCCATCAACACCAAAATAGCCAGTGATTTTAACCTGCTTGGTGATATTTTGTAACTGGCCTTCTTGGGGCCTCAGTAAGGCCCCTAAATGTGGTCCGATTGGGGCGGTTGAGGGGTCAATTTTCTTTATTCCTCGGGGGCCACCCATCAACACCAAAATATCCCGTGATTTTATCCTTCTTGGTGATAATTTGTAACTGGCCCTTTTTGGTGCCTTAGTAGGGCCCCTAAATGTGGTCCGATTGGGGCGGTTGAGGTGTCAATCTTCTTTATTCCCCGGGGCCACCCATCAACACCAAAATATCCAGTGATTTTAACCTGCTTTGGTGATATTTTGTAACTGGCCATTTTTGGGGCCTTAGTAGGGCCCCTAAATGAGGTCCGATTGGGGCAGTTGAGGTGTCAATCTTCTTTATTCCTCGGGGGCCACCCATCAACACCAAAATATCCAGTGATTTTATCCTTCTTTGGTGATAATTTGTAACTGGCCCTTTTTGGGGCCTTAGTAGGGCCCCTGAATGTGGTCCGATTGGGGCGGTTGAGGTGTCAATCTTCTTTATTCCTCGGGAGCCACCCATCAACACCAAAATATCCAGTGATTTTAACCTGGTTTGGTGATATTTTGCTAACTGGCCCTTTTTGGGGCCTTACTAGGGCCCCCTAAATGTCGTCTGATTGGGGCAGTTGAGGTGTCAATCTTCCTCATTCCTCGGGGGCCACCCATCAACACCATAATATCCCGTGATTTTATCCTTCTTTGGTGATAATTTGTAACTGACCCTTTTTTGGGCCTTAGTAGGACCCCTAAATGTGGTCCGATTGGGGCAGTTGAGGTGTCAATTTTCTTATTCCTCGGGGGGCCACCCATCAACACCAAAATATCCAGTGATTTTAACCTGCTTTGGGATATTTTGTAACTGGCCATTTTTTGGGCCTTAGTAGGGCCCTAAATGTGGTCTGATTGGGGCGGTTGAGGTGTCAATCTTCTTTATTCCTCAGGGGCCACCCAACAGCACCAAAATATCCAGTGATTTTAACCTGATTTGGTGATATTTTGTAACTGGCCCTTTTTGGGGCCTTAGTCGGGCCCCCTAAATGTGGTCCGATTGGGGTGGTTGAGGTGTCAATCTTCTTTATTCCTTGGGGGCCACCCATCAACACCAAAATATCCAGTGATTTTATCCTTCTTTGGTGATTATTTGTAACTGGCCCTTTTTGGGGCTTTAGTAGGGCCCCTAAATGTGGTCCGATTGGGGCGGTTGAGGTGTCAATCTTCTTTATTCCTCGGTGGCCACCCATCAACACCAAAATATCCAGTGATTTTAACCTGGTTTGGTGATATTTTGTAAGTGGCCTGGCCCTTTTTTCGGGCCTTAGTAGGGCCCCTAAATGTGGTCCGATTGGGTCGGTTGAGGTGTCAATCTTCTTTATTCCTTGGGGGCCACCCATCAACACCAAAATATCCAGTGATTTTATCCTTCTTTGGTGATAATTTGTAACTGGCCCTTTTTGGGGCCTTAGTAGGGCCCCCTGAATGTGGTCCGATTGGGGCGGTTGATGTGTCAATCTTCTTTATTCCTCGGGGGCCACCCATCAACACCAAAATATCCAGTGATTTTATCCTTCTTTGGTGATAATTTGTAACTGGCCCTTTTTGGGGACTTAGTAGGGCCCCAAAATGTGGTCCGATTGGTGATAATTTGTAATTGAGGTGTCAATCTTCTTTATTCCTCGGGGTCCACCCATCAACACCAAAATATCCAGTGATTTTAACCTGGTTTGGTGATATTTTGTAACTGGCCCTTTTTGGGGCCTTTGTAGGGCCCCCTAAATGTCGTCCGATTGGGGCAGTTGAGGTGTCAATCTTCCTTATTCCTCGGGGGGCCACCCATCTACACCAAAATATTCCATGATTTTAACCTGCTTTGGTGATATTTTGTAACGGGCCCTTTTTGGGGCATTAGTCGGGCCCCTCAATGTGGTCCGATTGGGGCGGATGAGGGTATCAGTCTTATTTATTCCTCGGGGCCACCCATCAACACCAAAATATCCAGTGATTTTAACCTTCTTTGGTGATTTTTTGTAACTGGCCCTTTTTGGGCCTTATTAGGGCCCCTAAATGTGGTCCGATTGGGGCAGCTGAGGTGTCAATCTTCTTTATTCCTCGGGGGGCCACCCATCAACACCAAAATATCCCGTAATTTTATCCTTCTTTGGTGATAATTTGTAACTGGCCCTTTTTGGTGCCTTAGTAGGGCCCCTAAATGTGGTCCGATTGGGGCGGTTGAGGTGTCAATCTTCTTTATTCCCCGGGGGGCCACCCATCAACACCAAAATATCCAGTGATTTTAACCTGCTTTGGTGATATTTTGTAACTGGCCATTTTTGGGGCCTTATTAGGGCCCATAAATGAGGTCCGATTGGGGCAGTTGGGGTGTCAATCTTCTTTATTCCTCGGGGGCCACCCATCAACACCAAAATATCCAGTGATTTTAACCTGGTTTGGTGATATTTTGTAACTGGCCCTTTTTGGGGCCTTAGTCGGGCCCCTAAATGTGGTCCGATTGGGGGCGGTTGAGGTTTCAATCTTCTTTAATCCTTGGGGGCCACCCATCAACACCAAAATATCGAGTGATTTTATCCTTCTTTGGTGATAATTTGTAACTGGCCCTTTTTGGGGCCTTAGTAGGGCCCCTTAATGTGGTCCGATTTGGGCGGTTGAGGTGTCAATCTTCTTTATTCCTCGGGGGCCACCCATCAACACCAAAATATCCAGTGATTTTAACATGGTTTGGTGATATTTTGTAACTGGCCCTTTTTGGGGCCTTAGTAGGGCCCCCTTAATGTCGTCTGATTGGGGCAGTTGAGGTGTCAATCTTCCTTATTCCTCGAGGGCCACCCATCAACTCCAAAATATCCCATGAGTTTAACCTGCTTTGGTGATATTTTGTAACTGGCCCTTTTTGGGGCCTCAGTCGGGCCCCTAAATATGGTCCGATTGGGGCGGATGAGGTATCAATCTTATTTATTCCTCGGGGCCACCCATCAACACCAAAATATCCAATGATTTTAACCTTCTTTGGTGATTTTTTGTAACTGGCCCTTTTTGGGGCCTTAGTAGGGCCCCTAAATGTGGTCCGATTGGGGCAGTTGAGGTGTCGATCTTCTTTGTTCCTCAGGGGCCACCCATCAACACCAAAATATCCCGTGACTTTAACCTGCTTTGGTGATATTTTGTAACTGGCCCTTTTTGGGGCCTCAGTAGGGCCCCTAAATGTGGTCCGATTGGGGCGGTTGAGGTGTCAATTTTCTTTATTCCTCGGGGGCCACCCATCAACACCAAAATATCCAGTGATTTTAACCTGTTTTGGTGGTATTTTGTAACTGGCCCTTTTTGGGGCCTTAGTAGGGCCCCTAAATGTGGTCCGATTGGGGCGGTTGAGGTGTCAATCTTCTTTATTCCTCGGGGGCCACCCATCAACACCAAAATATCCCGTGATTTTATCCTTCTTTGGTGACAATTTGTAACTGACCCTTTTTTGAGCCTTAGTAGGGCCCCTAAATGTGGTCCGATTGGGGCAGTTGAGGTGGCAATCTTCTTTATTCCTCAGGGGCCACCCATCAACCCCAAAATATCCAGTGATTTTGACCTGCTTTGGTGATATTTTGTAACTGGCCATTTTTGGGGCCATAGTAGGGCCCTAAATGTGGTCCGATTGGGGCGGGTGAGGTGTCAATCTTCTTTAGGGCCCATAAATGAGGTCCGATTGGGGCAGTTGGGGTGTCAATCTTCTTTATTCCTCGGGGGCCACCCATCAACACCAAAATATCCAGTGATTTTAACCTGGTTTGGTGATATTTTGTAACTGGCCCTTTTTGGGGCCCTTAGTCGGGCCCCTAAATGTGGTCCGATTGGGGCGGTTGAGGTGTCAATCTTCTTTAATCCTTGGGGGCCACCCATCAACACCAAAATATCGAGTGATTTTATCCTTCTTTGGTGATAATTTGTAACTGGCCCCTTCTTGGGGCCTTAGTAGGGCCCCTTAATGTGGTCCGATTTGGGCGGTTGAGGTGTCAATCTTCTTTATTCCTCGGGGGCCACCCATCAACACCAAAATATCCAGTGATTTTAACCTGGTTTGGTGATATTTTGTAACTGGCCCTTTTTGGGGCCTTAGTAGGGCCCCCTTAATGTCGTCCGATTGGGGCAGTTGAGGTGTCAATCTTCCTTATTCCTCGGGGGCCACCCATCAACTCCAAAATATCCCATGAGTTTAACCTGCTTTGGTGATATTTTGTAACTGGCCCTTTTTGGGGCCTCAGTCGGGCCCCTAAATATGGTCCGATTGGGGCGGATGAGGTATCAATCTTATTTATTCCTCGGGGCCACCCATCAACACCAAAATATCCAATGATTTTAACCTTCTTTGGTGATTTTTTGTAACTGGCCCTTTTTGGGGCCTTAGTAGGGCCCCTAAATGTGGTCCGATTGGGGCAGTTGAGGTGTCGATCTTCTTTGTTCCTCAGGGGCCACCCATCAACACCAAAATATCCCGTGACTTTAACCTGCTTTGGTGATATTTTGTAACTGGCCCTTTTTGGGGCCTCAGTAGGGCCCCTAAATGTGGTCCGATTGGGGCGGTTGAGGTGTCAATTTTCTTTTTTCCTCGGGGGCCACCCATCAACACCAAAATATCCAGTGATTTTAACCTGTTTTGGTGGTATTTTGTAACTGGCCCTTTTTTGGGGCCTTAGTAGGGCCCCTAAATGTGGTCCGATTGGGGCGGGTTGAGGTGTCAATCTTCTTTATTCCTCGGGGGCCACCCATCAACACCAAAATATCCCGTGATTTTATCCTTCTTTGGTGACAATTTGTAACTGACCCTTTTTTGAGCCTTATTAGGGCCCCTAAATGTGGTCCGATTGGGGCAGTTGAGGTGGCAATCTTCTTTATTCCTCAGGGGCCACCCATCACCCCAAAATATCCAGTGATTTTAACCTGCTTTGGTGATATTTTGTAACTGGCCATTTTTGGGGCCATAGTAGGGCCCTAAATGTGGTCCGATTGGGGCGGGTGAAGTGTCAATCTTCTTTATTCCTCGGGGGCCACCCATCAACACCAAAATATCCAGTGATTTTAACCTGATTTGGTGATATTTTGTAACTGGCCCTTTTTGGGGCCTTAGTAGGGCCCCTGAATGTGGTCTGATTGGGGCGGTTGAGGTGTCAAACTTCTTTATTCCTCGGGGGCCACCCATCAACACCAAAATATCCAGTGATTTTAACCTGGTTTGGTGATATTTTGTAACTGGCCCTTTTTTGGGGCCTTAGTAGGGCCCCCTAAATGTCGTCCGATTGGGGCAGTTGAGGTGTCAATCTTCATTATTCCTCGGGGGCCACCATCAACACCAAAATATCCAATAATTTTAACCTGCTTTGGTGATATTTTGTAACTGGCCCTTTTTGGGGCCTTAGTCGGGCCCCTAAATGTGGTCCGATTGGGGCGGATGAGGTATCAATCTTATTTATTCCTCGGGGCCACCCATCAACACCAAAATATCCAGTGATTTTAACCTTCTTTGGTGATTTTTTGTAACTGGCCCTTTTTGGGGCCTTAGTAGGGCCCCTAAATGTGGTCCGATTGGGGCAGTTGAGGTGTCGATCTTCTTTATTCCTCGGGGGCCACCCATCAACACCAAGATATCCAGTGATTTTAACCTTCTTTGGTGATATTTTGTAACTGGCCCTTTTTGGGGCCTCAGTAGGGCCCCTATATGTGGTCCGATTGGGGCGGTTGAGGTGTCAATTTTCTTTATTCCTCGGGGGCCACCCATCAACACCAAAATATCCAGTGATTTTAACCTGTTTTGGAGGTATTTTGTAACTGGCCCTTTTTGGGGCCTTAGTAGGGCCCCTAAATGTGGTCCGATTGGGGCGGTTGAGGTGTCAATCTTCTTTATTCCCTTGGGGGCCACCCATCAACACCAAAATATCCAGTGATTTTATCCTTCTTTGGTGATAATTTGTAACTGGCCCTTTTTGGGGCTTTAGTAGGGCCCCTAAATGTGGTCCGATTGGGGTGGTTGAGGTGTCAATCTTCTTTATTCCTCGGGGGCCACCCATCAACACCCAAATATCCAGTGATTTTAACCTGATTTGGTGATATTTTGTAACTGGCCCTTTTTGGGGCCTTAGTCGGGCCCCTAAATGTGGTCCGATTGGGGTGGTTGAGGTGTCAATCTTCTTTATTCCTTGGGGGCCACCCATCAACACCAAAATATCCAGTGATTTTATCCTTCTTTGGTGATAATTTGTAACTGGCCCTTTTTGGGGCTTTAGTAGGGCCCCTAAATGTGGTCCGATTGGGGCGGTTGAGGTGTCAATCTTCTTTATTCCTCGGTGGCCACCCATCAACACCAAAATATCCAGTGATTTTAACCTGGTTTGGTGATATTTTGTAACTGGCCCTTTTTGGGGCCTTAGTAGGGCCCCTAAATGTGGTCCGATTGGGTCGGTTGAGGTGTCAATCTTCTTTATTCCTTGGGGGCCACCCATCAACACCAAAATATCCAGTGATTTTATCCTTCTTTGTTGATAATTTGTAACTGGCCCTTTTTGGGGTCTTAGTAGGGCCCCTGAATGAGATCCGATTGGGGCGGTTGAGGTGTCAATCTTCTTTATTCCTCGGGGGCCACCCATCAACACCAAAATATCCAGTGATTTTATCCTTCTTTGGTGATAATTTGTAACTGGCCCTTTTTGGGGACTTAGTAGGGCCCCAAAATGTGGTCCGATTGGTGATAATTTGTAATTGAGGTGTCAATCTTCTTTATTCCTCGGGGTCCACCCATCAACACCAAAATATCCAGTGATTTTAACCTGGTTTGGTGATATTTTGTAACTGGCCCTTTTTGGGGCCTTTGTAGGGCCCCCTAAATGTCGTCCGATTGGGGCAGTTGAGGTGTCAATCTTCCTTATTCCTCGGGGGCCACCCATCTACACCAAAATAATCCATGATTTTAACCTGCTTTGGTGAATATTTTGTAACAGGCCCTTTTTGGGGGCCTTAGTCGGGCCCCTCAATGTGGTCCAATTGGGGCGGATGAGGTATCAATCTTATTTATTCCTCGGGGCCACCCATCAACACCAAAATATCCAGTGATTTTAACCTTCTCTGGTGATTTTTTGTAACTGGACCTTTTTGGGCCTTATTAGGGCCCCTAAATGTGGTGCGATTGGGGCAGTTGAGGTGTCAATCTTCTTTATTCCTCGGGGGCCACCCACCAACACCAAAATATCCAGTGATTTTAACCTGCTTTGGTGATATTTTGTAACTGGCCCTTTTTGGGGCCTCAGTAGGGCCCCTAAATGTGGTCCGATTGGGGCGGTTTAGGTGTCAATTTTCTTCATTCCTCGGGGGCCACCCATCAACACCAAAATATCCCGTAATTTTATCCTTCTTTGGTGATAATTTGTAACTGGCCCTTTTTGGTGCCTTAGTAGGGCCCCTAAATGTGGTCCGATTGGGGCGGTTGAGGTGTCAATCTTCTTTATTCCCCGGGGGCCACCCATCAACACCAAAATATCCAGTGATTTTAACCTGCTTTGGTGACATTTTGTAACTGGCCATTTTTGGGGCCTTATTAGGGCCCATAAATGAGGTCCGATTGGGGCAGTTGGGGTGTCAATCTTCTTTATTCCTCGGGGGCCACCCATCAACACCAAAATATCCAGTGATTTTAACCTGGTTTGGTGATATTTTGTAACTGGCCCTTTTTGGGGCCTTAGTCGGGCCCCTAAATGTGGTCCGATTGGGGCGGTTGAGGTGTCAATCTTCTTTAATCCTTGGGGGCCACCCATCAACACCAAAATATCGAGTGATTTTATCCTTCTTTGGTGATAATTTGTAACTGGCCCTTCTTGGGGCCTTAGTAGGGCCCCTTAATGTGGTCCGATTTGGGCGGTTGAGGTGTCAATCTTCTTTATTCCTCGGGGGCCACCCATCAACACCAAAATATCCAGTGATTTTAACCTGGTTTGGTGATATTTTGTAACTGGCCCTTTTTGGGGCCTTAGTAGGGCCCCCTTAATGTCGTCCGATTGGGGGCAGTTGAGGTGTCAATCTTCCTTATTCCTCGGGGGCCACCCATCAACTCCAAAATATCCCATGAGTTTAACCTGCTTTGGTGATATTTTGTAACTGGCCCTTTTTGGGGGCCTCAGTCGGGCCCCTAAATATGGTCCGATTGGGGCGGATGAGGTATCAATCTTATTTATTCCTCGGGGCCACCCATCAACACCAAAATATCCAATGATTTTAACCTTCTTTGGTGATTTTTTGTAACTGGCCCTTTTTGGGGCCTTAGTAGGGCCCCTAAATGTGGTCCGATTGGGGCAGTTGAGGTGTCGATCTTCTTTGTTCCTCAGGGGCCACCCATCAACACCAAAATATCCCGTGACTTTAACCTGCTTTGGTGATATTTTGTAACTGGCCCTTTTTGGGGCCTCAGTAGGGCCCCTAAATGTGGTCCGATTGGGGCGGTTGAGGTGTCAATGTTCTTTTTTCCTCGGGGGCCACCCATCAACACCAAAATATCCAGTGATTTTAACCTGTTTTGGTGGTATTTTGTAACTGGCCCTTTTTGGGGCCTTAGTAGGGCCCCTAAATGTGGTCCGATTGGGGCGGTTGAGGGTGTCAATCTTCTTTATTCCTCGGGGGCCACCCATCAACACCAAAATATCCCGTGATTTTATCCTTCTTTGGTGACAATTTGTAACTGACCCTTTTTTGAGCCTTATTAGGGCCCCTAAATGTGGTCCGATTGGGGCAGTTGAGGTGGCAATCTTCTTTATTCCTCAGGGGCCACCCATCACCCCAAAATATCCAGTGATTTTAACCTGCTTTGGTGATATTTTGTAACTGGCCATTTTTGGGGCCATAGTAGGGATTGGGGCGGGTGAGGTGTCAATCTTCTTTATTCCTCGGGGGCCACCCATCAACACCAAAATATCCAGTGATTTTAACCTGATTTGGTGATATTTTGTAACTGGCCCTTTTTGGGGCCTTAGTAGGGCCCCTGAATGTGGTCCGATTGGGGCGGTTGAGGTGTCAATCTTCTTTATTCCTCGGGGGCCACCCATCAACACCAAAATATCCAGTGATTTTAACCTGATTTGGTGATATTTTGTAACTGGCCCTTTTTGGGGCCTTAGTAGGGCCCCTGAATGTGGTCCGATTGGGGCGGTTGAGGTGTCAATCTTCTTTATTCCTCGGGGGCCACCCATCAACACCAAAATATCCAGTGATTTTAACCTGGTTTGGTGATATTTTGTAACTGGCCCTTTTTGGGGCCTTAGTAGGGCCCCCTAAATGTCGTCCGATTGGGGCAGTTGAGGTGTCAATCTTCCTTATTCCTCGGGGGCCACCCATCAACACCAAAATATCCAATGATTTTAACCTGCTTTGGTGATATTTTGTAACTGGCCCTTTTTGGGGCCTTAGTCGGGCCCCTAAATGTGGTCCGATTGGGGCGGATGAGGTATCAATCTTATTTATTCCTCGGGGCCACCCATCAACACCAAAATATCCAGTGATTTTAACCTTCTTTGGTGATTTTTTGTAACTGGCCCTTTTTGGGGCCTTAGTAGGGCCCCTAAATGTGGTCCGATTGGGGCAGTTGAGGTGTCGATCTTCTTTATTCCTCGGGGGCCACCCATCAACACCAAAATATCCAGTGATTTTAACCTTCTTTGGTGATATTTTGTAACTGGCCCTTTTTGGGGCCTCAGTAGGGCCCCTAAATGTGGTCCGATTGGGGCGGTTGAGGTGTCAATTTTGTTTATTCCTCGGGGGCCACCCATCAACACCAAAATATCCAGTGATTTTAACCTGTTTTGGAGGTATTTTGTAACTGGCCCTTTTTGGGGCCTTAGTAGGGCCCCTAAATGTGGTCCGATTGGGGCGGTTGAGGTGTCAATCTTCTTTATTCCTTGGGGGCCACCCATCAACACCAAAATATCCAGTGATTTTATCCTTCTTTGGTGATAATTTGTAACTGGCCCTTTTTGGGGCTTTAGTAGGGCCCCTAAATGTGGTCCGATTGGGGCGGTTGAGGTGTCAATCTTCTTTATTCCTCGGGGGCCACCCATCAACACCAAAATATCCAGTGATTTTAACCTGATTTGGTGATATTTTGTAACTGGCCCTTTTTGGGGCCTCAGTCGGGCCCCTAAATGTGGTCCGATTGGGGTGGTTGAGGTGTCAATCTTCTTTATTCCTTGGGGGCCACCCATCAACACCAAAATATCCAGTGATTTTATCCTTCTTTGGTGATAATTTGTAACTGGCCCTTTTTGGGGCTTTAGTAGGGCCCCTAAATGTGGTCCGATTGGGGCGGTTGAGGTGTCAATCTTCTTTATTCCTCGGTGGCCACCCATCAACACCAAAATATCCAGTGATTTTAACCTGGTTTGGTGATATTTTGTAACTGGCCCTTTTTGGGGCCTTAGTAGGGCCCCTAAATGTGGTCCGATTGGGTCGGTTGAGGTGTCAATCTTCTTTATTCCTTGGGGGCCACCCATCAACACCAAAATATCCAGTGATTTTATCCTTCTTTGGTGATAATTTGTAACTGGCCCTTTTTGGGGCCTTAGTAGGGCCCCTGAATGAGATCCGATTGGGGCGGTTGAGGTGTCAATCTTCTTTATTCCTCGGGGGCCACCCATCAAGACCAAAATATCCAGTGATTTTATCCTTCTTTGGTGATAATTTGTAACTGGCCCTTTTTGGGGACTTAGTAGGGCCCCAAAATGTGGTCCGATTGGTGATAATTTGTAATTGAGGTGTCAATCTTCTTTATTCCTCGGGGGCCACCCATCAACACCAAAATATCCAGTGATTTTAACCTGGTTTGGTGATATTTTGTAACTGGCCCTTTTTGGGGCCTTAGTAGGGCCCCCTAAATGTGGTCCGATTGGGTCGTTTGAGGTGTCAATCTTCTTTATTCCTTGGGGGCCACCCATCACCACCAAAATATCCAGTGATTTTATCCTTCTTTGGTGATAATTTGTAACTGGCCCTTTTTGGGGCCTTAGTAGGGCCCCTGAATGTGGTCCGATTGGGGCGGTTGAGGTGTCAATCTTCTTTATTCCTCGGGGGCCACCCATCAACACCAAAATATCCATTGATTTTAACCTGGTTTGGTGATATTTTGTAACTGGCCCTTTTTGGGGCCTTAGTAGGGCCCCCTAAATGTGGTCCGATTGGGGCAGTTGAGGTGTCAATCTTCCTTATTCCTCAGGGGCCAACCATCTACACCAAAATATTCCATGATTTTAACCTGCTTTGGTGATATTTTGTAACTGGCCCTTTTTGGGGCCTTAGTCGGGCCCCTAAATGTGGTCCGATTGGGGCGGATGAGGTATCAATCTTATTTACTCCTCGGGGCCACCCAGCAACACCGAAATATCCAGTGATTTTAATCTTCTTTGGTGATTTTTTGTAACTGGCCCTTTTTGGGTCCTTAGTAGGGCCCCTAAATGTGGTCCGATTGGGGCAGTTGAGGTGTCAATCTTCTTTATTCCTCGGGGGCCACCCATCAACACCAAAATATCCAGTGATTTTAACCTGCTTTGGTGATATTTTGTAACTGGCCCTTTTTGGGGCCTCAGTAGGGCCCCTAAATGTGGTCCGATTGGGGCGGTTGAGGTGTCAATTTTGTTTATTCCTCGGCGGCCACCCATCAACACCAAAATATCCAGTGATTTTAACCTGTTTTGGTGGTATTTTGTAACTGGCCCTTTTTGGGGCCTTAGTAGGGCCCCTAAATGTGGTCCGATTGGGGCGGTTGAGGTGTCAATCTTCTTTATTCCTCGGGGGCCACCCATCAACACCAAAATATCCCGTGATTTTATCCTTCTTTGGTGATAATTTGTAACTGGCCCTTTTTTGGGCCTTAGTAGGGCCCCTAAATGTGGTCCGATTGGGGCAGTTGAGGTGTCAATCTTCTTTATTCCTCGGGGGCCACCCATCAACACCAAAATATCCAGTGATTTTAACCTGCTTTGGTGATATTTTGTAACTGGCCATTTTGGGGGCCTTAGTAGGGCCCTAAATGTGGTCCGATTGGGGCGGTTGAGGTGTCAATCTTCTTTATTCCTCGGGGGCCACCCATCAACACCAAAATATCCAGTGATTTTAACCTGATTTGGTGGTATTTTGTAACTGGCCCTTTTTGGGGCCTTAGACGGGCCCCTAAATGTGGTCCGATTGGGGCGGTTGAGGTGTCAATCTTCTTTATTCCTTGGGGGGCCACCCATCAACACCAAAATATCGAGTGATTTTATCCTTCTTTGGTGATAATTTGTAACTGGCCCTTTTTGGGGCTTTAGTAGGGCCCCTAAATGTGGTCCGATTGGGGCGGTTGAGGTGTCAATCTTTTTTATTCCTCGGTGGCCACCCATCAACACCAAAATATCCAGTGATTTTACCCGGGTTTGGTGATATTTTGTAACTGGCCCTTTTTGGGGCCTTAGTAGGGCCCCTAAATGTGGTCCGATTGGGTCGGTTGAGGTGTTAATCTTCTTTATTCCTTGGGGGCCACCCATCAACACCAAAATATCCAGTGATTTTATCCTGCTTTGGTGATATTTTGTAACTGGCCCTTTTTGGGGCCTTAGTAGGGCCCCTAAATGTGGTCCGATTGGGGCGGTTGAGGTGTCAATCTTCTTTATTCCTCGGGGGCCACCCATCAACACCAAAATATCCAGTGATTTTAACCTGGTTTGGTGATATTTTGTAACTGGCCCTTTTTGGGGCCTTAGTAGGGCCCCTAAATGTGGTCCGATTGGGGCGGTTGAGGTGTCTATCTTCCTTATTCCTCGGGGGCCACCCATCAACACCAAAATATCCCATGATTTTAACCTGCTTTGGTGATATTTTGTAACTGGCCCTTTTTGGGGCCTTAGTAGGGCCCCTAAATGTGGTCCGATTGGGGCGGTTGAGGTGTCAATCTTCTTTATTCCTCGGAGGCCACCCATCAACACCAAAATATCCAGTGGTTTTAACCTTCTTTGGTGATATTTTGTAACTGGCCCTTTTTGGGGCCTTAGTAGGGTCCCTAAATGTGGTCCGATTGGGGCGGTTGAGGTGTCAATCTTCTTTTTTCCTCGGGGGCCACCCATCAACACCAATATATCCAGTGATTTTAACCTTCTTTGGTGATATTTTGTAACTGGCCCTTTTTGGGGCCTTAGTAGGGCCCCTAAATGAGGTCTGATTGGGGCGGTTGAGGTGTCAATCTTCTTTATTCCTCGGGGGCCACCCATCAACACCAAAATATCCAGTGATTTTAACCTGGTTTGGTGATATTTTGTAACTGGCCCTTTTTTGGGCCTTAGTAGGGCCCCTAAATGTGGTCCGGTTGGGACGGTTGAGGTGTCAATCTTCTTTATTCCTCGGGGGCCACCCATCAACACCAAAATACCCAGTGATTTTAACCTGGTTTGGTAATATTTTGTAACTGGCCCTTTTTGGGGCCTTAGTAGGGCCCCTAAATGTGGTCCGATTGGGGGTCGAGGTGTCAGTCTTCTTTATTCCTTGGGGGCCACCCATCAACACCAAAATATCTAGTGATTTTAACCTGTTTTGGTGATATTTTGTAACTGGCCCTTTTTGGGGCCTTAGTAGGGCCCCTAAATGTGGTCCGGTTGGGGCGGTTGAGGTGTCAATCTTCTTTATTCCTCGGGGGCCACCCATCAACACCAAAATATCCAGTGAGTTTAACCTGGTTTGGTGATATTTTGTAACTGACCCTTTTTGGGGCCTTAGTAGGGCCCCTAAATGTGGTCCGATTGGGGCGGTCGAGGTGTCAATCTTCTTTATTCCTTGGGGGCCACCCATCAACACTAAAATATCCGGTATTTTTTTTCGAATTTTGAATGTCGAATAAGGAAACGGGAATTAGTAACTAAATTCACAGTACTATTTTTCCTATGAAATCACTAAGTGCAATACGACCTCGTTTTAGACTTCTCGAGAAATGACGACATGTGACTTTTTTGAGTCGGAAATGAGATGGGAAATCGAATCATAGAGAGACTATGAGGGTTTGTTCCATCTTGTCGATCAAATCTCGGAATTTGGGCAACATAAAAACCTTAGGAAATCTTAGAAAATCCCAGGATCGTCAGGTTCGAGGTCAGTTGGAGAATTCATCGCATTTTCCACGGGAGGACAGTGGATATATAGGAAAAGCTTCGGAAGCCATGATGTTATCGGATGAGAGACATTTGCAGCCACATGACACCTTGTTTTTTCAATCAGTCTGTCTATGACAGAGAAATATGGATATATATGTTGTCTTTTTTTCTCAAATAAAAACATATATTAAAAGATAAGAAAAAAGAAATGAATAAAAATTTAAACAAAAACCCTCTAAAATATTAAAAGCATTTCATTTTTAAAGACCATCGATCCCAAGGAGAAAGTGGAGAATAAGAAGAGAGATCTTCTGCATGAGAAGTTTCTCAGGGATGTCTTCTACAGCATTTGTGCCCATCTTGCGAATTTAAATATTCTTACAACGATGAGCGAGAGATGTCCGGGGATTAATCGACGCGCACACCTGTTACACTGCGGAATACAAAGAAGCTATAGTCCTGTGTTTTGCGTTGGTATTGGAAATTCACGACGAGGACAAGTGATAGATCGATGGAAGAAAATGACAGAATGTCGAGGGCAACCGACGCCTTTGGAGTTCAAAATTGAGTGATTTCGGAAAATTTGAGAGATCTCATGAATCAAGATCGAGAAAGTATTTGCATTATTACTGGATAGAGAATATCCTACTCAGATCTTGTGAAGGAGAAAAAAATCAATAAATTATAAAAGGGAAAAAATGGATTATTCAAAATATGATAAATATCATGATGGAGTATTATAGAGAAAGAACACAAAAAAATCTTCCTAAGACTATGGAAAAATGTTTTACTCAGACTTCTAAATGTATTTGCATAAATGAGTTTGATGATACTCATCATCGCAACAGACTTTTATTAGTTAATGAAAGAAGAGAGAGACTGCAATGATTTTTGTGTCCAATTCGTGAGAAAATAGAGAGAAAACTAAAAAAAAAAATTTCAATTTAAAAACAAAAATTACAAAAAATTTACTTTTTTTTTAAAAAAATCGATATTATAAACATTTATTTATGAAAATAAAAAAAAAAGAAATGAACATTTCATTTTTTACAATGGCATATCTTTTATTTGTATTTGAGCTGTCACTTTCCCCCTCTTCATTTTTATATAGATTCTTGATGACCATGTCTACTTTTGTTAATTTTTCCACATTTTTGAGAGCTTCTTCTCTGAGTCAGTCTACAGCACAACACCTTTATCGATTTTTGGATATATCTTGTTTTTGCCGTAGATCAGAGTAAACTCCTTGAATTTTTTCTCTTTTTCCTTCAGGAGCTTGCAACACGAATTTTCAAAATCTGAAAATAAATCGATTTGATCTTTATTCAATATTAATCCCACGCCATGATTCTCATATTTATATTCAAACTTTATCACCTCGACATCTTTTAATTTGATTGGGTGTAGTTTGAAATAAAAAGATTTACTACCATGGAACTGTATGGTACGGAAGCCCATTAGGGACATTTGCATTTCAATGAATTTTTTTTTTTTTGTAGAAAATGAACATTTTTTTTTCTGCAAAAAAAAACCAAAAAAAAAAAAACAAACAAATACACAAAACGTTTTCTCCAGTTTTTTTTTTAATTCAGAAATGAAAATTATTATACTGATATTTTAGTAGGCGGGGTTGAAAGGAAATTGAACATTCCACTTGCAGTGATTGCCTTCGTGTATGTTGATGAAATAATCGAGGGAAAGGCTCTACATATTTCTGACTTAATTAGGCATTGTTGTTATCAAAATGCTGTGTGTCGGGTTTGGTTCCAGTTATAATTACTGTGTCGTGATTTTAGCGACAGTTTGTTTGTATTTGATTGTATATTATGTTGGTCCTGAAAAGGTGTGTCTTGATGAGGCCATAGAGGTCTACATCGATAAAGGTTTAGGGAAACGGGCAGGAGGAATGTTTTGCTGGTTGGCCTTTCTTGCATAATTTCATGTTCTTACACTGTTGCCAGCGTCACGTCAGGACGTCGCAATTCAGACATGGAGTGAAATGAAAAGCTCACACATGCAGTCAATAGCGTGTATGTCCACCGTTTGCCTCTTGAATGGCAAGATATCGACGGTGCATGAACCTGATAAGTCTCTGGATGTCACGCTGTGGTACTGCGTTCCACTCCTGCCTTAGAACATTACGTAAATCGCATAACGTCTGAAGATCATGAAGTCATACTCGACGGCCCATTTGATCCCAAAGATGCTCGATTGGCGACAAATCTGGTGAAAGTGGGGTCAGGGAAGAAGTTCGATGCTCTGCTCCTCAAGGAAGTCACGACAGATACGCGCCACGTGACATCGGGCATTGTCTTGCTGGAATAACTGCAATCCGACGTTAGCGTTGAAAAACTGGACAACAACAGCATTAAGAATTTCGTCCCTATATCGCTGTTCATTCAGATTACCATCGATGAAGATCAACTGCGTTCGATGGTGCAAGGGAATTCCTGCCCAAACCATTACACTACCCCCGCCGAAACGGTCGCATTTCCACATGTAAGCATCAGAAAACCGTTCTTTTCGTCGGCGATACATTCTTGTCCCACCATCAGCGCGCGCAAGCGCGCCGTAGACAAAATCGTGATTCATCACTAAAAAGAACTGTGCTCCACCGCTGCTGAATCCAGCGAACACGGTGACGTACCCATTCCATTCTGACGGTACGATGATGTTGGGTAAGGATTGGTCTGTGGTATGGCGGATGCCGTGTTCAGCGACAGTTTGTGCAACGATTCTATTGTTAGTTCTACCAGGAGTAATTGCTGCTGTCCTCACAGCCAGAAGGAAGCGATCCCGCAAGTGAGACGTCCTGATGTGTCGGTTTTGTGCAGGGGTCGCAACTCTTGGTCGATCTGAACTCGATCGGTCGGCAGTAGATCCAGTGGTTGTATACCTTACAGTGAGAGGGTAAATAGTGACCACAGTGACTCCGAACTCAGCAGCGAGCTCATCGGGAGGTACCCCAGCCTCGTACATACCAATGGCACGCAACCTCTGATTTTCGGTTGACCTTGGCATTTTTTAAAATGTCGGAAGACAAAAACTAGCGCGTTTTCTCAATAACCCAGGCTCTCTAGCACAACATCACACAAAGAAAATCGTCGGTCACCCATTCAGTTTGACATTCTCGGGTAGCACGTGCTATTTTGAAATCCGTACGGTTGGGTGGACAACAACAACATGTCATTAAACACTTTGCACGACTTCTTGTCCACAAACATACAACATTAGAACTATTATATTTCATCCTTTATGCTATTTTATCACATTTGTTTCTATTATACTCTCTTTTTTGACTTAGTATATGTTGGTGGAAGCGTGATTCATATAAATTACTTTTAATCAATAATACAAGCGCGCCCTTGTTAAATCCTTTGAACCTGACAATGTGACGGGTTTATGAACGATACAGAATTTGGAAAGGTTCTGTTGGTTTCACGTGTAACTTGATGTCAAAGGCACTACTGTTTAAGAAATGGCGGGCTTTACGTAGTTTGATTTCCAAGAACCTATTAACAGGAGCGGATCCAGAAATGTGAAGAAGATGAGCACTATAGACCACATAAAGCGCATTATCAACACTGAAGCCGAGAAGGCCGATTGAGGGATGGGATGAAAGGGGGTTTCCCCAACCACTCTCTGGTAGGTATCTGGGGGTGGGGAGGGGGGCAAATTTCCAACAACACAAAGCATATTCTTTTCTTTAGGAGGTTCTGCACTTTTGCTGATACACAATTTGTTGGTTTGTGAGATATACAACTGATGCCCTATACTCAATGTATACACCGTGATGAATGATGTTTAGCCGCCAATCGGCACTGATAACCTTAGGCTGTTATATTTCCGGAAATTGTGCACAATTGGAAAAAATGGGGGGCGGGGGGACGCACCTTGATCGAGCATATTGATGGTCTGCCTCTGGTTACTTCGGAATAGAACCCTTTGTTCGGAATGTTGAATAGGACCGATGGGTTCTTTCTGTAAAGGTTTGCCTTTCTTGTGCGGAGCCAGCGCAAATGTCGACCGTGCATTTGGCCACTTGTGTGTTTTAGCATTTTACTTTCAAGTAACCATTTTTCTCATTTAGTTCAAGGATATCAGCAAGGTAAGGGCAGCATTCGGCATCCATGCCTGCACCAAGTAACTGTGTGCATGCTGGGCCCCTAATTGATTGAGATATAAATTTGCGATTATTCGCCATAACTGCGAATATTTGCAATACTTTTGCGAATATTTGCAATAACTTCGCGAATATTCGCAACAGCTTTGCGAATATTCGCAATAATGTTGAGTTCATTAGCAGTAGAATTCCATCATTTGCATGCATGACCAAGTGGGTACTGTCGAACTTGACTCGTAGAGAAGTCTGCAGGAGGTGGTAACATAAATGGTTGGCAGGTGGGATATTGATTGCCCGTGCACTACTGAAATTGTTGGGAGGAGGGTGGGAAATGCCCGAAACGCAATTTATACCTAGTGTACATCGTGTACAGAACACGGCTTCCATTGATTACGATAATGTGAGCAGTGGCTCATTGGTTCGCGCATCCCACTTCCAAACGAAAGGTTGTGAATTCGATCCCGACTATCTGTGCTTGCGCTATGTCCTTGAGCTAGACACCTGACCTCGATTACTCCAATTCACCCAGCTGGAGAAATGGTAGAGACATTAGCTGGGTACTTGATCTTCGAGGGATTGACTTCACGTCCCGGAGGAGTTTCGTACTATCGACCGTTTGCGCCGCAGAAAGCTGGTATAATCTCCGTCCTTATTGGCCCCATGTCTCGAGCAATGATTAAGTTAACTGGGCTTCAAGAAGAACTGTATTGTTTCAGATTCTGGTATCTGGTGGGATAGGCTTATCGGCTTGAAATTTACTTCTGGTTGTCTTACAGAAAATGTGATGGATTTACCTTTGTACTGATATGTTATTTTTCCCTAGCCTTAGTTTAAACTGTTCGGGCGTTGCATGTTGTTCCCCATATGAGTGGGGGCGGGGCTGCAAAGGTTACTTGTGCCTCATTGCGTTTGGGTGGGGGGCGTCGAGCAATACCATCATTTGCTCGATGGGTTTCGAGTCGTTCGAGCAGTATATGCAGTCACTCGATCGAGCAATTGCTCGATAGCTCATTTGCTCGATCAGATTCAAGTCATTTGAGCAATGACTTATCAGTCAGTGGTCGATAGATTCTTGGCTTTAGGAATCATATAGGCTTTCGTTGACAAGGGAGGTAACTTTCTATGGTTAAGGACAGATTATGGGAAATCAAGAAATCTGATTAGTTACCTGCAGTAAAGTGAACTGATTGGATTATCTGGAAAACAACAAGAGTACTTGGAACATGTTTAGAACTAGACTTGCCTGAACAGACCTGACGCAAGGGACGGAAGATAAATTTGTCTCTCAAGAACTTTTCTTATTGGAGTCGTCTGTTCTTCGTGCTCGAATAAGGGCTGTTATGTTTGTTAATTATCAGTTATTAAATTGTACATTCCATGATGTAATAAAGTAATATTATTCATTAACAAGTCAACGAGCGCGTGTCGGTGGGGGTTGTGAGCTGTGCTTCTGACGTAAGGGATGGAAGACAAATTTGTCTCTCAAGAACTTTTCTAATTAGAGTCGTCTGTTCTTCGTGCTCGAATGAGGGCTGTTTTGTTTGTTAATTATCAGTTATTAAAGTGTACATTCCATGATGTAATCAAGTAATATTATTCATTAACAAATCAGTGAAAATATACCTTGAGGTATAGCCAACGCTAGTTCGTCAGTGTAGTACCTGTGAAATAACTGAGACAGTTATTTCGCTGGTACTACATTGACGAACTGCGCAAGTTCGAGTAAGATAGCTTTAGCCCACAATAGTTTTTAATTGCGTATTCACCAACCGCCGGTTCGGCAAATGATCGTCATCACCACATGCAGTGCTTTCCGCCCTAGTTCGTCAAGCTAGTTCGAGCAAGATAACTTTAGCCCACAATAGTTTTCACTCGGCTATTCACCCTTTGCTCAGCTTGGCGTCCAAAACCGACCAACACTTTTCACAAATAACCACCGAATCTTCGTGATTTCTTTCTTGTTGTTGCCTTGGAGATGTGGTTATGTGGCTATGTGGCTTATGACCCCTTATTGGAACGAGCAGGTGTGGCTATGTGGCTTATGACCCCTTACTGGAACGAGCAGGTGTTGTTTTTTCTCGAAAATGAGGCTTATGACCACTCATCAAAGTGAGCCTGTTTCAGTGGGGGCCGTGTTCGACATAACGGATGGAACAAATAGAATAGAACTTGTTTACTATTAACTAGTGTCATATAACTTCCATGCCGGATGAAGGGTCATTCGTTCGTTCGTTCGTTCGTTCGTTCATTCATTCTGGGTGGACGGACGGATGGATGAATTGATGTGTGGGTGCTTGACTGATCGAGTGTGTGGATATGTGACTGACTTGCTGTTTAGGGTAACAAATTAAAGTACCTCCACCTCGTTTATGTTTTATCAACCCGCTATTTGCAGCTCATGATTTCCTTACTTTTGCGTCGGAAGTGTGGCTTATGCCCCCTCATTGGAACGAGCGCGTGCCTGTGGGGGTTGTGAGCTGTACTTCTGACGCAAGGGAGGGCAGACAAATGTGTCTCTCAAGAACTTTCTTATTAGAGTCGTCTGTTCTTCGTGCTCGAATAAGGGCTGTTATGTATGTTAATTATCAGTTATTAAAGTGGACATTCCATGATGTAATTAAGTAATACTATTCATTAACAAATCAACTTTTAGTCAGTGAAAATATACCTTGAAGTATAGCCAACACTAGTTCGTCAATGTAGTACTAGTGAAATAACTGAGACAGTTATTTCGCTGGTACTGCACTGACGAGCTGTGCAAGTTCGTTAAGTTAGTTCGAGCAAGATACCTTTAGCCCACAATAGTTTTTACTTGGGCATTCACCAGCCGTCGGCTCTGCAAATGATCGTCATCATCACACGCAGTGCTTTCCGCCCTAGTTCGTCAAGCTAGTTCGAGCAAGATAACTTTAGCCCACAACAGTTTTCACTCGGCTGTTCACACTTTGCTCTGCGTAGCGTCCAAAACCGACCAACGCTTTTCACAAATAACCACCGAATCTTCGTGATTTTTTTCTTGTTTGTTGTTGCCTTGGAGATGTGGCTATGTGGCTTATGATCTCTTATTGGAACGAGCAGGTGTGGCTATGTGGCTTATGACCCCTTATAGGAACGAGCAGTTTTTTGTTGTTGTTTTGTTCTAGAAAATGAGGCTTATGACCCCTCATCAAAGTGAGCCTGTTCCTATGTAGTGTTACTAGTGTCATTCATTCACTCATTCATTCGTTCGTTCGTTCGTTCGTTCGTTCGTTCGTTCGTTCGTTCGTTCGTTCGTTCGTTCGTTCGTTCGTATAGTGTTACTAGTGTCATTCATTCAATCGTTCAATCATTCGTTCACTCATTCATTCGTTCGTTCGTTCGTTCGTTCGTTCGTTCTGGGTGGACGATCGGATGGATGGATGTGTGGGTGCTTGACTGATCGAGTGTGTGGATGTGTGACTGACTTGCTGTTTAGGGTAAAAAATTAAAGTACCTCCACCTCGTTTATTTTTGATCAAGAGCACTTCAACAATACATCAGATAATTTATACCCTGTAGTGCCCTCTTGCGCTAAATCGTCAATTTAGCATCATTAAGATAATTTCAGATCCACTCCTCTTTATTCCTTTTTAGGTTAGTCACTAATCCTTTACCATATGAATGGTTTTATTCAGTAGTGCCACGTGTATACAATCAAATCCAAAAATATACATAGAGGTAACATTATTCACAACTACATGATTGCACCACAGGGAGATGACGTAGCCACTAGTGGCTGTCTTCCCGCCATTCCCGTTTTAAAAAAAAATGAACAAGAAAAGGTGAGAAAAAAACACAAAAAAAAAACAAAACAAAAAAATACGAAGAAAAGAAAAGAAAAAATGAAAAAAATGAATGAGAAGCAGACATGGGAATCGAGGCAGTCCTGGCAACAGCGTGTTCTCCAGTAGGAGGTCAGTTTATGTTCCTACTATAAAGGATATGTTAGGCTGGTTCTTTCCATAATGTGAAAAATCTATTCTATGTTTCTGGGATGTCAGGGAGATTGAGTTCAATAAAAAAGTAGCGATGAGATAGACAGAGCTACGGTCGACAGTCGGGGCATACTGGATTGTTACAGTTGATATATAGTGGGTATGAGCTTAGAAATAATTCAGTTAAAGTTTTTTTGAATAGTGGTCTTGAATAATTTTGAACGAATGGTTCAATATTGTTCCACGTCCTAGGGAAAGTGTGTATGGGAAAATTAGCAGAAAACTGAGTCCTCGGTTTATCTAGGCGTAATTTACCTGACTGTCTGGTGTCCATACCGGAGGGATTTTGGTATATTTTAAAGGTATTCTCAAAACTTTCAGGCAACATTTTATTTTGCCAATCATGCATAAACAGCTGAACGTGAAACTTATACAGGTCTGTGAATTTTAAAATGCGTTGGTTTCTAAACAGTGGGTCGGTGTGCGCATTGAATTTTTTGTTGCATATAATTCGGATGGCTTTTTTTGCAGTTTTGTGAGCGCTCTAGTGGAGGGCGAGTGCCCCCAAATTTGAATACCGTACAGCATGTGACTGTGAATTAGCGAATAATATAATGTTTTTAAGCATTTTTGTGGCAGAATCCTTTTCACTCTATTTATGGCATAAATAGCCCTAGAAATTTTGGAGCAGACAACCAAAAGATGGTGCCTGAAGTTCAGATTTTCATCCACATAGATTCCTAAGAATTTGACAAATTTTTCTTCTTGGTTATTTGCGATAGGGGAGATGGTTGAATTGTTAAGTACAATTTCCCTATTTCCAATAGAGTAAGTATCCCCCTGTGGATGTAAAATGATAAACTTTGTCTTACTTTCATTGAGGACAAGTTTATTCGCCATACACCAAGCTCTTAGATCTTCGTCAGCCAACAATCTGGTATTCAACCCTGGATACCTTGTAACTGCCGGTGATCGAGCATTCAGTGTAGCTGGACCTTATTTGTGGAACCAACTGCACGATCACCTGAAGGTCGTCCAGGACATAGTTTCGTTCAAAAAGTCACTGAAAACCCATCTGTTTAAATTAGCCTATCCCGCCATAATATCTAGTTAGTTACATATTCATATTAGATGTCATGTACTTATTGTAAAGCCCGTGAGCACGTTCAGTGGAAACTCGGCTTAAAACCATATTATTATTATTATTATTATTATTATTATTATTATTATTATTATTATTATTATTATATATCTTGTTGAGTTCGTTGTTAGCTAATTCGATAATTGAATCCAAGTTATTGCCAGTCGTGTAGGCAGTAGTGTCATCGGCATACGATAACATTTTCATCGACGTGGAATTTATAATATCGTTGATATGAATAATAAAAAGAAGCGGGCCAAGGATAGACCCTTGCGGAACACCAGTAGATATGTCCAGAAAACCAAAACAGACAGTTTTGAATGATACCGATTGACATCTCTCTGTGAGATAATTTTTAAACCAGGTATTCGCATGCCCTCGAATTCTATAGACTTCTAACTTTTTAAGTAAAATCGAATGATTTATGGTATCAAATGCTTTAGAAAAGTCGAGAAAAAGAGCTAATGTACAGTCTTTTGTTGGCTGATCGTTCATTTCGCCGACATTATTGACAAGATGTAGTACCGGATGTACTGTTGAGTGTGCCTTTCTAAAACCAAACTGATGTTGATGGATTATCTTCTTATCCTCCAGGAAATATGTTAACCTAGCATACATTAATGTTTCTAGTATTTTAGAGAATGTCGGTAAAATACTAATGGGTCTATAGTTGTTGAATAGCTGTTCATTGCCAGATTTGAAGACGGGAATTATTTTAGCTGTTTTCATTTTTTCCGGTACAATGCCAGTTGAGAATGAAAGGTTAATTACGTGTGTTAGGGGTTCAACTACTTCATATATGATTTCCTTTACCATTTTTGAGGACATATTGTCAAGGTTTCGACACGGTTTTGGGTTTAGTTTTTTTGTGCACTGAATTACTTCGTGTGGAGTAGTTGGCACGATAAAGAAAGATTCTGTGTTGCTTCTCTCAATATAATCGGAAAAAGACGACAGGGAGGAGGCAATGACTCACTAAGTTTTTTGCCAATGTTAACGAAGTATGAGTTAAATTTAGTAGCTATTTCTTCGGCGTCGGTTATTTCAACATTATCATCGACGAATGTCGATGGGGCGGTAAGGGTAGGGATGGATTTATTAATTACTTTCTTTAATATTTCCCACGTTTTTTTCATGTTATGTTTGTTTTCTCGGAGTATAGTGTTATAATAATCTGTTTTGCGAGCTCGTTTTAGTCTGTTGTAAATGGTGCAGTACATTTTGTATTTCAATTTGTTTTGCATTGTTGGGCTTTTTAATTTTTTCACATACAGTTTGTTTTTTTCCAATGAGGACTTTAAAAGACCCGATGTTATCCACGGTTCACGCTTTACAAATTTGAGGGGAACTTTAACAAGTTTTTCTGGAAATGCGTGGTCAAAGGCTGCATGTACAATGCCAAGAAGAGTATTGTAGGCTTCATTCGGACATGATGCGTTCATAACGTTTGAGAAATCACTTGCGGATAACAGGGATTTGAAATGGTTAATGTTTTCCTGTTTAAATGATCTTTTTGGAGTTTGTACGGTGTGAGTATGTCTTTTAGCTGATTCGTCAACATAAAATGTTGCAAAATGATCGCTTACATCAGTAATAATTATTCCAGATGTTTGTGATTTGATTTTATTGCAGAAGATATTGTCGATTATAGTGGCAGAGTGGTCCGTGATTCGCGTTGGTCTCATGATAGCAGGCATAAACCCAGCACTGAATATAATATCTATGAATAAATCAGTTTTTGTGTGTTTGCAGAAACCCAGTAGGTCAATATTAAAATCACCCATAAGATAAACAGTTTTGTTTTGGTCTCGGCTTTAGGGGCTGTGTTGGGTCTATAAATGATTCCAATAATTTGTTTTTCCTTCGTCGCAATCTCAACGAACAGGGACTCAAATATATGTGGGATAAACACAGACAGATCTTCGCGAATTTTAAATGGAATACTGTCTTTAATAAAAAGCCCCACACCTCCCCTACCGTCGTCGTTCTCAAGTCGCTGTCGTGTGGTCAAGGGATGGTAACCATCAAGTGAGTAGGTAATATTTTCTTTTATATTAAATGTTTCTGTTAAGCCTATTACATCCAAAATATTGGATTCGGGTTGAAGATTACATATTAAGTCATGCAGGGGTTCCCAGTTAGCATTAAGACTTCGACAGTTAACGTTAAAGAGACTAAGTGTGTTGGGTATTTTTGAGATCTCATTATTAAAGCGTTCCGGCGTATAATATTCGCAGCTACGTTTCTCAATGGTATAGGGTGCGTTCAGTTCGGCCGCTTCGTTATGGGTGATTGCATCGTTAAACTGGGTAATAAAATCAAAGGAGCTGCTGCTCTGTATCTCATCAAATGTCAATGTGTTAGCCATGATCAAGGATCCGGATGATAGCCATACTACTCAGAAAGATACCAAACGGTTTAACAACAATGTTTAATCTGATATTTTTCAAGACGAATTGTAGGCTGTTGTCAGGATTGTGAGATACAGCAAGCCTGAGAGAAGGATCACCTCTTAGATAAATCATGATCAGCTTTCCTTTTAATATTCAACTAGTTAAGCTGGTTTTGATAATTTTTTAGAATGGAATTTGTTATGGGCATCGTTAGAATACATCATACATCAGTGGGTGTGGTATAAGAATGTGTCACGTATAAAACAATATCAGTGTAGTAATGCACATTTCTGGACAAAAATACAGACATCACATACAAAATACACAAAATATAGCCAGTTAAGTATATCAATATGAATATGTGGGAGGATAATAGTGGCCGTAGGACTCTTAAAAGTTCTCTTAAAAGTTCAGTAAAGTAATTAATAAATTACAGCAGTTAAAATATTACAGCGCCAGGTTTCTTCTGTGAGAGCGTCTAGCATCACATGGAGAAACATTTTCTCAAAACTAGCCTGTTCATAAACAATTGCTGGGTTAGCGTTCACCAATAATGGGAGCATTTTCTAAGAAAAAGATTTGTAAAGGTATTTAGACTGTAAACATTGTAAATATTAGCAAGTGAAGATGAGGAAGGTATGGTTCTCCAACACTGAAAGAGAATGTTCATAAACCATCGCTGTGCTAGGGTTCACTGGTGAACGCTTACTAACGTTCTCAAATAAACCCCAGGAAAGTTATTTTAGTCCAATAATTACCCCCCCCCCCCCCCCCCAATGACACCGCCGATGCTAATGGCCAACGAGTCCAATGTCCATTAACATTAGGATCACTGACCATCACCCTCGGCGGCCGCTTCGTTGGCAACAGTATTGCCAGCACCACCAAACGCAGTGAGTAAGACTTTCAATTTCTATTTCTATTTTTATAGCCTTAAATGTTTTCAATGCAATTACCGTATAGGCACACAAGGTGGGGTATATTACTTGATGATGACCTCGTTGTAAATATCGATAAACAATTCTAGGGAAATTCGATATTTACTTTGTCTATATATTCATATTCATACTTAACTGGTTTAAATGGTCGCCGTGTATAAGCGTAAATAAACTACCTCGAACAAGAAGATTTTGTTACACGGACAAAGTATTACAGCATGTGGTACATCCAACCTGACTGGGTGACCTAATATGGAAATTATTACTATTTTCAAGTTGTAAATACTTGTGTTAGTTGATTACCTGGCTACATGTATCAGTAAACCACAACATTAGTATAACATTAGTATAAACGCTACATGGATCAGATTTGTAATTGGTGGGATTTTATTGACCATTTGATTGCAATATTTGGAGTCGGACAACCGAAAATAAAACAAAGCAATTAAAACCAATTGCTGACGAAGGAATAACGAGATTTATTCTCCTTAGTTATGTGACATCGTTTTTTCCAGGCTACCGATTATCTTCACTGTGCATTATTAAGGATGAAGATAGGCGTGGGAGTTGTGGAAGCAGAATTGGTTGCATATAACCGAAGATAAACAATTTCGTCGGTGAGAGGTATGGAATGGAGTGGGGTGGTTAGCCAAGTGCTTTAATATCTAGGACAGATAAAAATTCAAATTCGAAGTACATTTTCAACTAGCATAATACATGCACCCGTAGTTATTTATCTACTAATCTTGACAGCAGATTACAGCACTAGTAAGACACGAGAACTGCAATCACGGCAAATAGATGAGTATGAGTATAACAGTAAGGGTGTTTTCGATGAGGGGAGGGGTGGGGGTAATAATCCATATCGAGAAGAGACCAAGACTAGATTTGATTCAAATAGATATTTAGGTATCATTAGTATAGGCAACCGCATTTGTATATTTTCTATCATTGTTGGGAGGTTATCAAATTATAAAGCCCTGAACAAATACAAACATGTCGAGAGCAACTATACAACAGTTATGGGCAAAACTCTAATGAGTGTGGCAGCATTGTTAAAATTGATTTTCTTGCTCAAAGCGTACATATATGTAGTGCCAGAACGGGAAGCCCTATTCATCAACCCGCTATTTACAATTCATGATTTCTTTACTTCTTGTGTCGGAAATATGGCTTGTGAGCCCTCATTGGAACGAGCGCGTGCCGGTGGGGTCGTCAGCTGTGCTCTCGACGCAAGGGATGGAAGACAAATTGGTCTCTCAATAATACTTCTTATGAATGTTGTCTGTTGTTCGTTTTAAGGGCTGTTATGTTTATTAATTGTTAGTTATTAAAGTGTACATTCCATGATGTAATTATGCAATATTATTCATTAACAAATCAACTTTTAATTAGAGAAACTATACCTAGAAATACAGCCAACGCTAGTTCGTCACTTTAGTACCAGTGAAATAACTTTAATCCCAAATTCTCACCCGGTTGATCATTGACCGTCTGCCAAGTGTAACGTCAAAACTGCCAGCGCCATTGACAACTATTCAATTTTCAAGATTTGTACACTTTTGTATGTTTTTCGGGATTTTGCTTTGGTTTTTTTTTTTGTTGTTGTCTCTGAAATAAGGCTTATGACCCCCTCGATGATGATGTTTGTTTGTTCGTTCGTTCGTTCGTTCGTTCGTTCGGTCTTTTACAGATTCACTCACTCATTCTCTATCCTCATTGAATCCATTGTTTTACTGTAAAGTTCATTAATTATAAATTTATTTGTTCAATCATTCATCCAAGATACCATATCACTTTGATGTGATGTTAGGTAGGGTGATGTTGCACCCGACGTACTTGTATATAAACTACAGTGTTTTTATCCTGTTTGTACAGAATAATTTCGTTTCTAAACAAACTCCCAATTACATACTATTACCGCAACAGACTGTGACTAGAAATGAAAAAGAAATATCGTCTCAACCCGTCCAACAGTTGAACTATGTCTGGGACTTAACCTCCTTTTATCTTCATCTTGGAACAATATATTGTAGTTATGTCTTGTATATTTGTCCAGCGAGAAAGGATGGTAGTATGTTGGTTAATTATGGCGGGTAACATTACACTCGACGAGGTGCAGGTAGACGCAGAGTACGACTTTATACAGCTCTATAATGAGAAAATATGTTCCTTCGCAGAAAATGATGAATCCCCATATAAAAACCACGCAACTGACTGCAACTACTTTTCGCCTAGAGACTTTCAGTCAATGGCTTGTAAGATAGACGCAGGGTTCTTAATATTCCATCTCAATTGCCAAAGCCTGAAGGCCCATTGGGATTCCTTCCAAAACATGCTATATAACCTACAAACAGGAAAGAACTTCTTCGATATAATAGGACTTACCGAAATTTTCCAAATTCCTCCAGAGAAGTCATTCAGTCTGGATGGCTATACCCCGATTATTAAACGTATGTGACACGAGAATGATAATGGTCGAGGAGGGGTTGGTCTATATATTAAAGAAGGAATACCCTACAGAGTTCGTAATGATATTTCGTTCTTTATTCCCCATGTTTTCGAATCTCTGTTTATTGAAATTAAAGACAAATACCAACCCAGAATTATTGGCGTTATTTATAGACCCAACACTCCTCCTAAAGCCGACATCAACCTCTTCTTATCAAAATTAAATGAAATAACGAATTTTTTAAATGCCGAAAATAAAAAAGTTTATATTATGGGGGATCTTAACCTAGACCTTTTAAAAGCAACTACACACTCAAAAACGGAAGAATTTGTTAATCTTATGTTCAGTCAAGGCTTTCTGCCGTATATCACCAAGTCAACGAGAGTAACCTGTCGTTCTGCCAGTCTGATAGATCATATCTTCTCTAATAATGTTTCACAAGCAGCATTACCTGGAATAGTCATATCTGGCGTGTCAGATCATTTTGGTGTTTTCTATATTGAGGAAAAACCCAAACCAAAAGATACACCACACTTTACACTAAAAAGAATAATAAATGCAGAAAGAATTGTTGAATTCAAAACACTTATCTCGCAAAGTGATTTTAATCCTGTAATGCAGTCGAATTGTCCCAATGAGTCATATGAAACCTTTCTAAACATCTATATGGAAGCCTATGAAACAGCATTCCCTCTCAAACGTGTTCGCCAAACAAAACAAATTGTTAAAAAACAGCCATGGATGACAAGGGGGCTTGTAATATCCTCCAACAACAAAGAAAAATTCTACAAGAAAAAACTCCAAGCTCCCACCGAAAGGAACTCAGAAAACTATAAAAACTACTGTAGAATCTTCAAAAAGGTTAAAAAACAATGTAAAGCTACTTATTATAGAGATATCCTAAACGAAAACAAAAACAATATGCGAAGAACGTGGCAGATTTTAAACGAAGCCATCAATAAAGGAAAACGTGAAGCCAGATTACCCTCGTTCTTCATCCAGGACATCATCGAGTTAAGCGAGCCCCATGCCATCGCAGAAGAATTCAACAATTTCTTTATCAACATTGGAAAAAACACATCCAAACAGATTCAGAAAACTAATAAGTCCTACACAGATTACATGGACAACAATGTCTCCAATAATTTTTATTTAATACCCACAAATCCCACAGAAGTCAACCGAGTAGTAAATAAAATGAAGCCAAAATTATCTAAAGACTGCGATGACATCACAACCTGTCTTCTTAAGCATACGATAACCGAAGTATTGGATCCTCTAACACATGTAATTAACAACTCTTTCCTAAACGGCAAAGTATCAGACAGCATGAAGGTCGCGAAGGTGATACCCATATTTAAAGCGGGTGACGAGCACAGCTTTACAAATTACAGACCTATCAGTATACTTCCGGTATTCTCGAAAGTAATGGAAAAACTCATGGAAGTGAGGCTAGCTAGTTTCCTGAATAGGTTTAATATTTTATACCCTCACCAATATGGGTTCCGAAAGCGACAAAGTACTATTCATCCAGTTCTTCAGTTCCTTAAAAGCACTGCAATAGAAAATAAGAAACAAGAAAAAAACAGCACCTTAGCACTGTTCCTGGATTTGTCAAAGGCCTTTGACACCATAAATCACGAAATACTATTAGGTAAACTGGAAAAATATGGCATCCGAGGTGTCACCAACAATTGGTTTAGAAGTTACTTGTCCAACAGGTCTCAATATGTCACGTACGGAGAACACAAATCGAACTTAGCCAAACAGAGTTGCGGTGTACCACAGGGCTCGATTTTAGGCCCTATTCTTTTTCTTTTATATATAAATGATATAAGTAACTCAACATCACTCAATGTTTTGTCATTTGCCGATGACACCACTGCACACTGCCCGGGCTCCGATAATAATCCTATTACACCGTATTTCAATGACGAGCTCCAGAAACTATTCCAATGGTGCTCTGTGAACCAGTTAATGCTGAATGCTAAGAAAACCTCGTACATCATACTTAATCCAAATAAAGGTAGGAACAATAATCTTTGTCAAGAGGTAAAAATAAATTACCAAAACATTAACAAGGTTGGGGCCACCGAAACAGAAAACTCTGTTAAATTCTTGGGAATTGGCATTGATGAACATTTATCCTACAAGGCTCACATATCCCGATTATGCTCGAAAATAGCACGCGCAAACTATAGTCTAAACAAAGTTAAAAATATCCTCCCCCACGGAGCTCTGAAAACATTGTATTACGCCCTCATACATAGCCATTTGGTATACGGAATCCAGGCATGGGGCAACTCAAGAGCTATCGAAAAACTAGCTGTCCTGCAAAAACGTTCAATACGAATAATTAATAACAAAAAGTACAATTCTCATACAGATCCCCTGTTTAAATAAAACCAAACACTCAAGGTTGATGATTTGTTTAGGCTACATGCACTACTGTTCGTGTTTGACTGGCAGAACGGCAGATTACCGGTGTCTTTCAATGATATATTTAAAATTACCGACAATCCATCTGGTAGGAGAACTAGACAGTCAGGCCTCCTATACATAGAAAAAATACGGACCCAAACTCTGGATAAATTTCCTTTATACTCCATCCTGAAACTATGGAATGCTCTGGACGACACAACTCGAAATATTAGCGACAGAAGCATGCTCAAGAACAAGTTAACTTCCACATTCATTTCCTCATATTCCAGTTATGTCAGCTGCAACAATGCCTACTGCCCTGATTGCACTTCGTAAACTTCGTAAATTGTCAAAGTCGTGATCCGCGTCTAAATCTGGAATCCTCGTCTTGTGCAACCTGTCGCGCTTCCTCCTTACAGTGGTGCTATGTAAAATACTATATGGATACAATTAGGAACTTGCAAATAAAAGTCCAAACAAATAAATCATAACATTCGTCATCCTACGATGATGATGCAGCTAATGTAGACACCACGCCCAAACATCGTGACCAACCTCCTTGTCGCAGTCTAAACGATACGAACTTCACGATGGGACTTGTTGCCGCCCTCATGTGTTATGATAAGTAGTGGGGGGAGTCCTATAGGCAGGTTGCTTCTTGCCTACCTTGAATCACCGTCTTTCCGCTGGAGAAAATGAAACACTAATACTCTAATCTCAGAAAAGTAATGATTCGATCGTCATTCTCTATCATGTGTCACATAATTGGCTCTCAGTTCATTCTTTCAGTCACAGTCTGTTTGCAATCACCACATCTTCTTCCAGGGGGTGGCAGGTAGGCAGCCAATCTGGCTATGCCACTTCCCACGGTATACTTCTCATTACATTTGTGCAATATGTTTATTTGTAACCATTTTACATGTATGTGTACCGTGAATAAAGAATCTGAATCTGAATCTGACCTGAAAAGCTAAATATAGTAACAAAACTGCTCCAATTGATAGGCACTTACACTCTACCGGTGTATACTCCGATTGAATCGAACGCGCCTTTAATTGGGGGAAAAAGCCCAAAATGAGGGAAATTCTAGTCCTTTGTGGTAGTGTTGGGTTATTTTGGTGGTTTGGAGGGATGGCTTGGTTGTTTGTGGTAATTAGATATACTCTAGTTTAATCGAACATGCTCTCGGTGGCCCCACGGTACCACAGCACTACATGCTAGTACTAAAAGTAGGATTCTTGAAGAATCCCTATCAAATAATGTCTCTTTGGTAGATTGGAGGGATTATCGGGCTGTTTGTAGTAATTAGATGTACTTCTATTCAATCGAACATATCCTCCGAACATACCCCTGTCATATTAGAAGCGTTTGGGTAACATAACCACGTGCTACCATAGAAACCAATACGGCGGATTCCAGTATTCAAAATGGACGACGGAACTCGCATGCACACTTTAACCACGTATCACTATGGTAATGACGTCACGACATGGTCGTTCACGCGGGTTACAGTGACGTCACTTCCGGGGGTCTTGCAATTATGTACAGCCCGGGAACATGACACACTACTCGCGGGAATTGGACGCTTTGTAACTAGTTTAAACATATTTTATTTGCCACTATATACAGCAAAAAGGATCGGACAACAAGTTATCACAACTTACAAAAACACCTCTCCTTAAACAAGAATAATTAAACATTTGCGGCACAATTATATACAATATAGAAATACTAAGAATTAGTGTAGTCATCAGCTAAAGGGTTGAAGATTGGAGATTTAGAGAGATAATGATTTTACCGTTTTGAGCTCCGGTGGTATCTTCCACATCAGTTCAGTAGAATTAGCTAGAAGGGTCTATTTTCAATATTTTCAATATTTCAGAGCTGACCAATCAGTATTTCCAACGAGGAGCCTTGGGGCCACACGCTGGAAACAGTGGTTGGTCTGTACTACTTATTTATGTAACATTATTTTGTCACGGAAAACGGGGTGTTCCACTGGTTTTGTCCGAAAAAAGGGCCACCGGGGCTCGAGGTGTTAAATAGTTATAGATTTAGAGAGTGAAGGATTGCCGTTGTCTAGGCTCGCCTGCTGAGTTTTGCATTATTGGATCTCTATCGTCTTTAGACAAGAGGCCCCAGGGGGCCTGAGGGGGCTCACCTGACATGGTAGCCTAAATATCAACCCAGAGAATTGATTTCCACAAGTTGCATCTGCTCCTCCTAAGAAAAGCTGAAACCAAATATCCAAATATTCTGACCAGTGGATCTAAAAAAAGATTTTTAAAGAATATTCCTCATACTGAACTAAGTCATAACTCGGGCTCCCACAGGGAGCCCATATATGAACCCAGGGACTTGGCTTTAACAAACCTGAATCTCACACCCCTAAGGATTCTGCACACCAAATATCAAAACATTCCGACTGCTGGATCTGAAGAAGAAGATTTTTAAAGAAAATTCCTCATTTTAAACCAAGTTACAATTCGAGCTCCCACAATCAGCCCAAATATGGACCTAGGGACATGGCTTGAACAAACTTGAATCTTACCCCCCTAAGGATGCTGATGCTAAAATATCAAAAGCATTCATCTGCTGGATCTGAAGATTTTTAAAGAAAATTCCTCATTTTGAACTAAGTTGTCATTCAGGCTCCCATAGTGAGCCCAAATATGAACCAAGGGACTTGGCTTGAACAAACTTGAATCTCAGCCTCCTAAGGTTGTTCCATGCCAAATATCAAAACATTCCAACTGCTGAATCTGAAGAAGAAGATTTTTAAAGAAAAATTCCCACAGGGAGCCCAAATATGGACCCATGGACTTGGCTTTAACACACTTGAATCCCCCCCCTCCCCCCAAGGATGCTACTCACCACATATCAAACCATTCCGACTGCTGGATCTGAAGAAGAAGATTTTTTAAGAAAATTCCTCATTTTGAACAAAGTTACAATTCAAGCTCCCACAGTGAGCCCAAATATGGACCTAGGGACATGGCTTGAACAAACTTGAATCTCACCCCCCTAAGGATGCTGCATACCAAATATCACAAGATTCTGCCTGCTGGATCTTGAGAAGAAGATTTTCAAAGAAATTTGCCTGAAATGCACTAAGTTCGAATTTAGGCTTCTATAGTGAGCCCAAATATGAATCCAGGTAGCCGATTTGAACAAACTGGAATCAGATCCACCCCACAATGTTGCATACCAACTATCAAAAGATTCTGCCTGCAGGATCTGGAGAAGAAGATTTTTGAAGAAATTTGCCTGAAATGCACCAAGTTCAAATTCGAGCTTCTATAGTGAGCCCAAATATGAATCTAGGGAGCCGATTTGAACAAAATAGAATCAGATCCAGCCCACAATGTTGCATTACAAATATCAAAAGATTCTGCCTGCAGGATCTGGAGAAGAAGATTTTTTAAGAAATTTGCCTGAAAAGCACTAAGTTCAAATTTGGGCTCCTATACTGAGCCCAAATATAAACCCGGGGAGCCGATTTGAATAAACTTGAATCAGATCCACCCCACAATGTTGCATACCCAATATCAAAAGATTCTGCCTGCTGGATCTTGAGAAGAAGATTTTCAAAGAAATTTGCCTGAAATGCACTAAGTTCAAATTTGGGCTCCTATACTGAGCCCAAATATAAACCCAAGGGGGGCCGATTTGAACAAACTTGAATCAGATCCACCCCACAATGTTGCATACCAAATATCAAAAGATTCTGCCTGCTGGATCTGGAGAAGAAGATTTTTTAAGAAATTTGCCTGAAATGCACCAAGTTCGAAATCGGGCTCCTATACTGAGCCCAAATATGAACCCAGGGGGCCGATTTGAACAAACTTGAATCAGATCCACCCTCCAATGTTGCATACCAAATATCAAAAGATTCTGCCTGCTGGATCTGGAGAAGAAGATTTTTTAATGTTTTTCCCATTGCCTACAGTGTTAAAAAGTGCTGACTCAGCACTTTTTCAATGTCCCGAAACTGTACCCTATGATAAAACCGATGGCAATTTTTTTTTACCAATTCTTTCTGTTGGTCCTAAGGAAGCTTCACACCAAATAAAAATTCTCGGTGCCGTGCAGTTTGGGAGATATGGGCGTTTTAATTTTTTTCTATTTTTAGCTCCTGCGGTTCCCATGGGGCTACGGGGGAAAAAATCAGCATAAATTAGGTACTTATGACCCAATAAGCCCTCACATAAAATTTGGTTCAAATCAGCCTCTCGGTTTGGAAAATAGAAATTTTGGGCGGGGCCAAAAATTTTTCCCCTCCCATAACGACGCCAAGTATAGCCCCACAAACTTTTCTTGAACAAATCTGAGTCTACACCCCAAAAGGAAGCTGCACACCAAATATCAAGTCTCTGCTACTGCTGGTTCATGAGAAGAAGATTTTTTAAGATTTCAGCACACTTTTTGGGTGTGGCCCTACCCACTGGCGGGGCAATTTGATTTGAACAAAATCAAATTGCGATGTGATAACAAACTATTATCTCAAATATCAATTAAATTGGTTTAGCGGTTTGGGAGGAGAAGACGCAAACACCATGTTCACGGACGACGGACGACGGACGGTGAGTGATCACTATAGCTCTCCTGACTGAAAGTCAGGTGAGCTAAAAAAGAGAGCGTTTAAGTTAAGAACAAATTGGTGGAAATTAAAATTAAAATGCAGTTCCTCAGCACGCCACAGTTGTCCCAACGCACGCTAGTACACAACCAACGGTGCATTGTACATCGTTTGGGTTCGGGTGATCTTATTCAAATCTGCCAGTTGCAAGGATGAATGTTTGAACTTTCCTGAATAAAAGTTCGTTTTGCTTTGTTGTTAAACCCATTATTACATAAAGTAGCTCGTCGACATTAGATGCATTGAGCGTGATAACAGCATTAAAAAGGTCAATCTTTGAGGGTGATAGTTCGGGCATTGAAAGAAGAAATGGTGTGCATCTTCTTGGGGATTGCCACAGGTACATTGTGGGGTAGAGGAGATAAAATTGTTAAATTTGTCGAGGTTTATATCACTGCAACAGTTTCGTAGTTTGCAGTGAAGAACGTTTCCTTTCCTGGTTCCTGTATAGAAATATGAAGGTGGTTTAACGGAAGGGTTCAGTCTAGCAAGGTTGCCTTTAAAAACAGAAAATGTTGACGCAGTTTTGGTATTAGTTGGGAGCTCATTCCAAATTTTGGAAGATGAAGGGAAGAATGTAGTTGAAAATTGTTCTGTTCGCGCTTGGTACATGGATAAATTGTAATTTGCTGTTTCACCTACAGTACGGGGTAATAATTCAACAAGGTAATCTGGAGCATCGTCATTAGATATTTTTAAAAAAGCACAGTTTGTGATGGTGCCTTCTCTCATAGAGTGAGCGCCATCCAAGTTCCAAAAGTATGCGCTCGGATGAAACAGATCGTGTGAGACCAGACACTATTCTTGCTGCATCGTGGTGCAGTCGGTCTAGTTTCATTAGAAGAAGCTTAGGAGCACAGTCCCAGACGGTATCACCGTAATCAATGAGTGGCAGGATGAATGAGAAATATATTTGTTCCAGAGTTTTCCTCCCAAGTTTATACTTGAGTTTTCTCAGATTGGACAGGCGTGCATTAATTTTTTTGCAAATTTTCGCTATCTGGCGATCCCATTTCAAGTTTGACTGCAGGATTAAACCAAGATGTTTATGTGAATCGGAGAAATTTAACGGAGTTTCGTTAAAGAACAAATCTGGATGGTTATGATTAGGGATTCGAGAAAAGTAGACAGCTTGCGTTTTAGATGGGTTGAAGGACATCAGCCACTTCTGAGACCAGGAGTATATTTTGGCCAGATCATTATTCAAAATGGTTATTAGTTCAGAACTTACCGTTAGTGAGACATGTATCATCAGCAAACAATCTCGTAAGGGATTCTAAATTGTCTGCAATATCGTTGATATAGACTAAAAAGAGGAAAGGTCTCAGGACAGATCCTTGAGGAACTCCAGCTTGTATTAGCTTGTATGGAGAGTATGTGTTATTCACCAATACTCGTTGTTTACGATTTTTCAAGTAACTGTCAAACCATTTTAACAGAGGACCTGAGATTCCATATTGCTCTAATTTATAAAGAAGACCTTTATGCCATACCCTCTCGAAGGCCTTTGAGATATCACAAAAGATAGCACAAGTCATCAGTCGTTCATCTAATGACTGACATAACGAATGGTATAGTTCAAGAAGTTGAAACGTAGTGCAGTGGCCAGGGATGAAGCCGGACTGATATTTATATAGAAGATTATTCTGATGAAAATGAGTAAAAAACCGATTTCAGGAGAACTTTTTCACAGATTTTCCCAAAAATTGGTAAAAGGGAGATCGGCCGATAGTTGTTTTTGTCCGCGGGATCTAGTTTTTTTAAGATGGGGATTACATTGGCTTTCTTCCATTCGTCTGGATATGTTCCGGTATCGAAACTTTTTTGAAAGAGCATACTCAATGGTACTGCGATGGTATCGACAGTCCCCTTCAGCATTTTAATGCTGATCTCGTCGTGGCCATGGGCCTTGTTTGCATTTAGCGACTTAATAACATCTGCAATATCTTTTACATCAAAGAGAATGCTCGAAAGGATAACGTGACTTTTTGTAGGAAAGTTTGGAAGTTGGGTGTTTTCATCATCAATTGTACTGTTTTTTATAAAAGTTTCGTTCAGAATTACAGCTTTTTCTAGGTCGTCCGTTGTTAAAAAGGATGGATCGGGACTATCACCACGATACTATGAAAGGGGCGGGATTATTTTTTCGTCAGTTTTGTTTAACAAATTTCGAATAATATGCCAAAAATCTCTGGAGCTGGGGGCGTTCGATAATCTGTCTTGGATGTTATCTTCCTAAATTTGTTTTGCGTGTTTTTTCATGTTATTTACAGTATTTCGTGAATGTTTGTACAAGTTCCAATGGTGTGGCTCCTTTGTTTTTAGAGCTCTTCGTCTGAAACGGTCTCTACGCCTAATCTCGAGTCGGAGTTCCGAAGTAAACCACGGTTTGTCATTAGGGCGTATTTGGACTGTTGATTTTGGGACTGTGGTGTTCATTATCTCCATAAAATTTTCACAGAATTTTTTTTGGGACACTTTAACATCTGCGTGGTCATCTATTATTGATTTCCAGTCTTTCTGACAGATCAGTTCGTTTGCTCGTTTAAAATTTGCCTTTTTTTATAATTTCGAACGGTTCGATAGAAAGCCTGCCTATTGTCAAGTTCGAATGAGACATAGATGTAAACTGCATAATGATCGGACATGCCCAAGTCAAGCGTATCAACCTCAACAAGGTTCACTGTTTCACTAATGATTACTGGATCAAGAAGTGTCTGGGAGGTTGGCGTAACTCTTGTTGGCTTATCGATAACATTACGGAGGTTGTAGCGATTTATTATTTCATTTAGTTTGGAGAGCGGATTTCTTAGGTCAGAGTTTAAGTCTCCTACTATTACTATAGCCTGTTGGACATTTAGGGCATTCTCAATTGAAGCATCGAACAGTTCCCAATATTCGGGATTAGCAAACTATTGGGATCTATAGGTTACTGACATCAAGATTGTGCTGGATTTCGAAGAAATCTCGAACCACATTATGGAATCATCAATTTCCAGCTCGGTCTTACGATTGTAGTTTAGTCTTTTCGAGAAATAAACGGCTATTCCTCCACCAGAGTGGTTTCTGTCGTTGTGAACTGGGGCCGAACTGGAATGAGGATATTGGTGGAACTGTAACTATTCTGTAGATGTGTCTCGGTAAAACAAACCACACCATATTCTTGAACTATATTTTCGATTTTGCTTAATTTTGTTCGGATACTACGTATATTGTAGTAGAAAATGGATAGGGACCTCTGGAGGTTTTCGTGAGAGATATTGGGTGGGCCAGGGTTCGGTTCTATATCGCCACAACATACAAGGCAAGTGACGAACAGAAACAACAGGCTTAGAAATGAGAGACGGACAGAGAGCCTCGCATTATGTAGAACATTAGAAATTATGGCACAAGCACGCCTGCTACCTCCGCCGAAAGTCCCAATGGATATTCGATATTGCTCTATATTTATCCCCATTGTGTTTCGAAACGGAGGAGATACATTATTAAAATACATCCAAAGGAACCCTCAACGGAGGTCAGCAGGTAAGGCTTGAGAAAGGCACTTAACTGGAGGCTAAAAGTATAATTACTAGGCGAGATGAGGATATAGGTTATAAGATTTACCTCGTCATGAGGAGTGTTTTTAAAGCTAGACAACGGCAATTCTTGATCTCTTGAATGGAAGTGAAGACATATAGAAAAAGCAGAGAAGCAAACTTGAACGAGTAAAATAAAAAACGAACATTTGTACAATGAACAAAGAACAAGCATTGGTATAGTGGGTGGGTGAGTGATGGTTTGTGGCGGGGGTTGGCATATTTGGTACCAGGTAGCATATATCGTTGGAATGGTCATAGTCTGAGAACTGAAAGCCGTGAGTATACATAAAGTTGACTTTTCGGTAAGGAGTCATTACAGATTAGAATATGGAGAGTGGCAAATAGTAGTAGCAACGCTTTGTAACTTTGCGAATATTCTCCAAAACAATGAGTTCATTATCAGTACAGTTCCATCATTTACATGCTTGACCCAGCGGGTACTGCCGAACTTGATTCCTAGAGAAGTCTGCAGGAGATAGTAACATGGATGGTTGACAGGTGGGATATTGATTGCTTGTGCACTACTGAAATTTTTGGGAGAGGAAGGGGGAGTGCTCGAAACGCAATTTATATCTAGTGTACATCGGGTACAGTACGCGGTTTCCATTGATTACGATAATGAGAGCAGTGATCCATTGGTTCGCACATCACACTTCCAAACGAAATGTGAATTCGACCCCAACTATCGGTACTTGCGCTATGTCCTTGAGAAAGACACCTGACCTCGATTCTCCAATTCACCCAGCTGTATAAATGGGTAGCGACATTAGCTGGGTACTTGATCTTCGAGGGATTGACATCACGTCCCGGAGGAGTTTTCGTACTCTCGTCCGTTGGCGCCCAATGTTTCGTGTTGAATGATTTAGGTTCCAAAAGATAAAGAAAATTTCAACATTTATTTCCGATTCTTATAAATTACACATGGGTGAGCATTTGACATTATTTAAGGTCGTGTACATCTTATTGCTGTGCAGGTTTGGTACAGAAGTACAAACTTCTTATATCAGGATGGATGTCAAAGGTGTTATGAGTTTAGGGAAAGAGTTGGGTTTGAGTGGTAAAAATATTTATTAGAATTTATAGAGAAAAAGGAACACGAATTTGATGCTAGAGATCGAGAGGAGAGAAAGGAAAAAAGATAGGTTAGACAGGGAACAGAGCGCGAATTGAAATTAATTTACACGAGATTGAAAGTAAATGTAAAATTGATGTTTTAGACAAACAAATCGAATTAGAAAACGTCAAGAGTGAAAAGAGCAATGAATCGGCAGGTAAACAGTATGTAAAAGGGCCAACTTTGAGGAAAGTCGTGATTGTCGCCGAATGTGCCACCACGTGGGACGGTTGGGAGAAATAGGCTCAATCGCACTCAGCCCCGACTCTGGGAGCACAGTCTGACTCTGCGCGTGAACCTATGTCTCGCCGCCTCGGAACCCCGTGGTGTTATTCGCTATTTAGGGGATTCTAGTCCTGCAGGTGTCAATGACTTTTCCTCGGAACGATAATCAACGTGATTTATGAAAACGATAAGTTTATTACATAAAACAAAAAATAAATTTCATACACACTTAGGCTCTCAACAATGAACTTTGTTTCACAAAATCAATGTCACTATAGCGTCTTTTTCTCTTCCCAATGCTAGCACTGGTTTGGTCGCCGTTCTCCTTGTGCACTTTTAGATATTTGAGTGTCACTTATGCACGCTATTCGTCCAGAAATTCAGCAACTCTTCTCCAACTTTGATGTATAGAGTCTCATTCAGTTAACACGTTTCCACTCTGCACCACTTGCTATCTCATCACCACTCTCAATCGCCACCTAAATTACCGAAAATGTTGATACGGCAGCTCACTCGCTTCCACTACCTGTCCACCAATCTTTGAGCTCCCTGCGCTACCGAGCTATCACTAGTACCACAAAAACTTCTCAAACTTTTACTGGCCCTACTGGCGACGAGGCGCCCCTAACCGCTAATTTTATAGCCTAACACTTAGCCAGCGCCTCGTGGTCTGGCTCCGATGAATGAGATCTTCTCTCTGTCAATCAGAGGAAATATCTCGCTTCAGCTCTCTCTCCGAGACACCAAACACTGTCTGCCCGACATCTCGCTTGGTCGGGTATTTATGCAGAACTTTAACCAACTGATACATTTTTAATGACTTTATTTGAAGTTTCCGGCACCACAGCGCAAATGAAAAATTGGTTACTTTGAATTCCTAGCATATTTCTTAGATGTGTAAGTAAAAATTCGCAACGCTAGCTAGCATCGAGAATGTTTGAAATGATTATCTAAGCGCCCTGACAGCATGTTCGAATTGCAGATTAATTAGTCTCTTAGTTCGCGAACAGCTGTCTTTTAACGGGTTACAAATTAAGCGAACCCGATATCATTGAATTCAACCGGCGTGATCGTCCGTTGTGTGATAATGTATGATACTATCGTTACGAAAAACTTGCGGTAATTATAAAGGAATTATTTAAACAAGTGATAATAAATATTTTTGTTTCTACTGCTACAACTAGTACCATTATTATTATATTGCTATAATTATACTTATCATCATTATTATTCTATTATTATTTACATTTTTATACTAACAACGGAGAAAACAGGCCATCTCCCTGACAACCCCCCCCCCCCCCCCCCACCCACCAAGGCACATACTCCCAGTTGTTCCAAACAAATCAGAGGGATGGGGGATGGCGCCTCACGCATACACACATTCTCGACGGCAGAGGTGCATATGACCACATGCGACCAAAGAACCCTCTCTGTCCACCTCGCACACCACTGTCAAGTATGGGAACAGCTATTTACACCCTCACCCGCGTTTCGACTGACAGAGGAACATTTTGGGGCTCATGCGTCCAAAACTTCTCAAACTTTTACTGGCCCTACTGGCGACGAGGCGCCCCTAACCGCTAATTTTATAGCCTAACACTTAGCCAGCGCCTCGTGGTCTGGCTCCGATGAATGAGATCTACTCTCTGTCAATCAGTGGAAATATCTCGCTTCAGCTCTCTCTCCGAGACACCAAACACTGTCTGCCCGACATCTCGCTTGGTCGGGTATTTATGCAGACCTTTAACCAACTGATGCATTTTTAATGACTTTATTTGAAGTTTCCGACACCAAAGCGCAATTGAAGAACTTTAACCAACTGATGCATTTTTAATGACTTTATTCGAAGTTTCCGACACCAAAGCGCAATTGAAAACTTGGTTACTTTGAATTCCTAGCCGATTTCTTAGATGTGACACTAAAAATTCGCAACGCTAGCTAGCATCGAGAATATCTGAAATGATTATCTAAGCGCCCTGACAGCCTGTTCGAATTGCAGATTAATTAGTCATTTTAATGACTTTATTTGAAGTTTCCGACACCAAAGCGCAATTGAAGAACTTTAACCAACTGATGCATTTTTAATGACTTTATTCGAAGTTTCCGACACCAAAGCGCAATTGAAAAATTGGTTACTTTGAATTCCTAGCCTATTTCTTAGATGCGACACTAAAAATTCGCAACGCTAGCTAGCATCGAGAATGTTTGAAATGATTATCTAAGCGCCCTGACAGCCTGTTCGAATTGCAGATTAATTAGTCATTTTAATGACTTTATTTGAAGTTTCCGACACCAAAGCGCAATTGAAGAACTTTAACCAACTGATGCATTTTTAATGACTTTATTTGAAGTTTCCGACACCAAAGCGCAATTGAAAAATTGGTTACTTTGAATTCCTAGCCTATTTCTTAGATGTGACACTAAAAATTCGCAACGCTAGCTAGCATCGAAAATGTTTGAAATGATTATCTAAGCGCCCTGACAGCATGTTCGAATTGCAGATTAATTAGTCTCTTAGTTCGCGAACAGCTGTCTTTTAACGGGTTACAAATTAAGCGAACCCGATATCTTTGAATTTAACCGGCGTGATCGTCCGTTGTGTGATATGATACCATCATTCAGAAAAACTTGCGGTAATTATAAAGGAATTATTTAAACAAGTGATAATATTTTTTTTTTCTACTGCTACAACTAGTGCCATTATTATTATATTGCTATAACTATACTCATCATCATTATCATTATATTATTATTTACATTTTTATACTAATAACGGAGAAAACAGGCCATCTCCCTGACAATAATATGGACTCTTACCTATGTCGTTTTGAAAATTATGCAGCATGTCTTATGTGGCCACATAAAGACTGGGCATTGCGCGTAAGTGCATTATTGAAAGGTAAGGCCCTAGATGTGTACTCTAGATTGACCCCTTCAGATGCATGGAATTACAACAAGGTTAAGGACTCGCTGTTAAAACGTTTTCAGGTGACCGATGAAGGGTTTAAACAAAAATTTAGAACTTGTACTGCCGAGAGAGAGGGGTCTGCTCCTCAATTTGCGGCACGCTTGGCACATTATTTGAACAGATGGGTAGATTTGGCTGGTATTGAAAAGTCTTATGAAAAGGCGAAAGATTTGCTACTCAGGAAGCAGTTTTTAAATGTATGTCCAAAACATTTGTCTGTATACCTTAAAGAAAGGAAATCCGATAGTCTTGATGAGATGTCAATTTTGGCAGAAAAATAATGGAAGCCCATGGGTGTAACTTAAGTAAATGTGATTATCAACCAGGATTGCACGATAAGAGTAACTCTTGTGTTATTAAACAAAATTCAAATACAGAGAACAAAGGTCACGAAAGTGATGTGAAGGGGGCAAATATTAGTGCAATAAAATGGTGTTATTTTTGTCGAAAGACTGGCCATGTGATAAAAGATTTTTTTGAGCGACAACGCCAAAGAAAGCAAGGTATTCATAAATTTGGGGCAGTGATTGAGAAGGGGGCAAGTTCATCATTACGTGACGACTGTGAGTGTTGTGGACATGATGATACACAACATATTGAAACAATTAATGCCTGTGTTTCTGATCGTAAATGGAAACATACTTATTGCATGAAAGATAACAAGGTTGAACTCTCATGTGGTCCTAAGCTCCCATTGATTAATGCAGTGTGTGAGAACAGTTGCAAATGTATATATATGCCAACTGAATTTGGTTGTCTTGTTGGCAAAAAAATAACTGTACTTCGAGATAGTGCTTGTAGTGGTGTAGTTGTTCATAAAGAATTGGTTAATGCTAACCAATTGACAGGTAAGTCAGAGATGTATTCTTATAGATGGTACGGTGAAGAATGCACCTCTGGCAAATATTTCAGTTGACGCCCCATAATATACAGGTTCAGTTGAGGCTCTATGCATAAACAATCCACTTTATGACCTGATTCTCGGCAATATAAAAGGAGTAAGACCTCCAGGCGAACCTGATAAAGATTGGTTTTGTCAATGTAAGTCAAGGATGAAAATTGACCATGAAATAATGTTAACGTCGAGTCACCCCTCACAATTGTCAGATGATAACCAAAATAGTAAGTTTGAAAAAGTGGAGAACAATTGTCGGAATGAGTTTGTACAAGCTGTTGTGACATGAGATCAGAAACATAAGGAAAATAGGACTCACAAAGAAATGCAACTATTAGATGGTTTAAGTATAACCCCAGTTGAATTTAAAAATGAGCAAAATACTGATGAATCGCTCATATGGGTAAGAGCCAAGATTAATACAAAAGAGGAAAAGATAACCCGTAATGGTGTAATTTCATGGTTTGGAGAAGTTAATGCTTTTTTGTGAAGACACAAATCAGAATCCAAAACTTGAACATGGAAAAATTCAAAAACAAGTTGTAGTTCCAAAAAGTTTTATGGATATAGATTTGAAATTAGCTCGCGAATCACTGGTGGGTGGACATTTGGGAATGAAGAAAACTGCTAATAAAATTTTAACACAGTTTTATTGGCCAGGCAAACAAAGAGATATGAAATTGTTTTGCCTCTCATGTGATATTTGTCAGAGAACTTACCTTAAGGGAAAGGTAACACGTGTTCCCGTAGAATAAATGCCGATAATAAACACCCCATTTCAAACAGTGGCTGTAGACATCGTGGGGACAATTAAACCTGTATCAGAAAGTAAAAATAGGTACATTCTAACTATGGTTGATTATGCCACCAGAGGCAGTTCTGTTATAAAGTATGGAGACCAAAAGGGTGGCAGAAGCCCTGTTTAACATGTTCACAAGACTTGGTTTTCCGACAGAAATATTAACTGATATGGGATCGCAGTTCCATCAAAAGTCATGCAAGAGGTAAGTAGATTGCTGTCAATACGTATGTTAATTACTACGCCATATCATCCTAGTTGTAATCGTTTGGTAGAGAAAAGTTAATGGGACGCTAAAACGTATGTTGAGAAAGATATGCCCAGAACGGCCAAAAGATTGGAATCGATATGTCCCAGCATTATTGATTGCCTTTCAAGAGGCACCACAAGACAGTTTGGGGTTCAGTCAATATGAATTACTATATGGAAGAACGGCGAGGGACCCAATGCCAATATTAAAAGATTTATGGACAGGAGAAGTGGCAGAACCCCAAGTAAGCACCACTTATCAATATGTTTTAGACCTTAGGAAAAAAATTGATGATCCTTTAGAGAAAGCTCAGAGAGAACTTGAATTATCAAGTAAACAATATAAGAAATATTATAACAGGAAAAGCAGAGATAGAAAGTTTGAAATTAGTGATAGAGCATTAGTTTTGTTGCCAACAGATAATAATAAACTTGTGATGCAATGGCAGGGACCTCATAAGATTACTAGAAGAGTTGATAGGTGTGGTTACAAACTAGACATTCACGGAAAAAGCAAAATATACCATGCCAATTTGTTGAAAAAGTATATTGATAGAGATACACAAAAATCATTATTGGGTGGGAATAGTACCAATGATGAGCAAACTAGTGACAGCAAGGGTGGTGTGATGGAACTTATTTTTATAGGGGCTAAACATCATGAGGTGGACATGTATTTTTCAAAAGGAGATGGTGACGACAAAAGGGAAGACGAATTGCTTAAGATTCCAAATACAAAAGGTAGGGATACTATACTTGACATACAATATGGGGATACTATTTCTTCGTTGCAAAAGTCAGAGATAGAAGGCTTCGTTATCAGGTTTTGTGATGTTTTAACAGATGTACCTGGTGAAACAAATCTTGTTGAACATGAAATAAGACTGGTGTTCTCAGGTCCAATACGAACTAAACAATTCCCTTTGCCATTGTCAATGAATCAAACTATAAAAGATGAAGTAAAACACATGCTAGACATGAAGATAATTCAACGATCACAATCGCCATATTGTTCTCCTATAGTTTTAGTGAGAAAACCAGATCAAACAAGCCGATTTTGCATTGATTTTCGAAAAATAAACAAAATAACTGCTTTCGATCCAGAACCAATCCCAAATCCAGAGGAAGTATTTTCAAGATCGTCCGAAAGTAAGTTTTTTTTTCAAAAATAGATTTGAATAAAGGTTATTGGCAAATTAAATTGTCGGAAAATGGTAAAAAACTGCCTTTCAAACCCCCATTGGATTATTTCAGCTCAGGAAACTCCCATTTGGGGCCGTGACAACACCCGCATAATAAGATCGGATAAGATAAGATAAGATAAGAAAGGGACAACAAGCCACAAGGTTCGCCCACAAGCTTCATGTATAGCATCTGACTGCTGTGGGATAAGATGGGCACCGGAGGCCCATCTCGCTATGCGGCAAAGCGCCATTAGGGGCGTCTTAGATAGTGTAGTGAATCGGACCGTGGTCGGTGGGTGGTATAAGTCAGTACGTGGTTGGTCCACGTAGAGGCATGTCCGTTGCCGTGCATGACAGTGCGGACCCCTGGAGGGGGGTTATTTGGTTTGTTGTATGGTCCATAGGTAGAGTCCTATGTTTATAATGGGCGGGGCGTCCATGGATACTACTTCATAAGAGATACCGGTGGTGAATATTAATGCGTGAGAACCATATACGGATATCAGGGCAGCCCTTGAGGGCTGACTGTCCGGGGCCCAGAGTGGGGTTAACGACGCCCTGCGTAGTGCAGGGGCGTGGACCTTCATGGGTGGAGGCCTAGACATGATAGGTTTTTGAGGCGTTGGTATAAATTTTAGTCCCTTACCAAGTACATTTTTCTCATGTGAACTTAGGGCGTAAGTTGACAGGTTGGTAATATGTGTGTTAGCCTTGTCAGCCAGTGCGGCGAGGTGAGATTGTAGTGTCATTTGTCGCCGTGTGTGCCGTCTCCGGGTGCGTTTGACATGTAGATAGGCTCGTGAGCTAGTTGCTCGACGGCTCTGAGATGGGCAGCGGGTTAGTAGTATGAAAGAGCTCAAGAAAGGAGGTTGGTCCTGCTCTGTGATATTGGGAGGAAGCGGGTTGTTGAGGTACTCAGATATCTTCACTTCTAGGTCGGATATACGATTCCAGTATTGTGTCTGCAGGAGTTGTGTCAAGCGCTGAGTGAATTGGAGAGCAAGGTCGTCGAGGCCCGGCGACGTCATTCTCAAATCTGAGCACGCCACTGACAGTGTGGCGTAGATCTGTTTTTATGGTACTGAGAAGATCTGCGGGCAAAACGTTTTGTGCGTTGCATTGTTGATAAATGCGGTGTTTATGGTGCGCATCAGCTTCCCGAAACATAAGTCTCCGAGTATTATTGAGTTGCAGTCGGAGCTTGCGGTGGGTTTCAGGGTTAAACGACTCCATTGTGGAGACGAGGTAAAGAATTGAAAGGTGAGGTGGACCTCTATTGTATTTGTCCGGAATTAGCTTCCGCAATGTGTAACCAAGGTTTCGGCCTGTGCGACCTTATCAAACAAACAAATACAGAATTCTGTTGTATTTAAGTGGAATTGTTACCAAATCCAGGTGGGTGAAAGTATGTACGTTAATCCGAAGTATTGAACTGTTAGTCATGATTAGCAGTAATAGCGACTTAGGTAAGGCAGCTGCGAGTGTGAAAGTCGGAAATGGACACGACTTTATAGTGTTGTGTTATGGTTGAGTGAGAACCGTGAGGACACAATGGAGAGCTGTAGCCTTGGTAGCCAGCTGGGATGAGAGTGTTAAAGCTAAATTGTGATGATCGTTTTGTATCAATCCGAGCGCTAAGAGCTGGCAATGGTAGCTCGGTACGTCGTTGGTCGATGTAAACAAAGGTGTGGGTCACCAGTGTGTATTTCACCCGGGGAGTGGGATATGTGATGGTTGTTGGTACCAGTCCGAGCACTAAGAGCTGAGAATGTTAGCTCTAAAATGCTTTCGGGAGGGTATACTTTGAAAGTCGTGGGTCGATGTAAAAGCTGGTGTGGGTCACCAGTAAATACTTCACCAGGAAGGTGGAATGGATGGTGGAAAATGAACGTGTAACAGTGTCATGGTGGCACCAGAGCGAGTCGCACTAGCCGGGTCGGCAATAAACACGATCGAATTAAATAATACAAAAATTAAAAGCGAAAATAACGAAAGCAAAGTGTAGGGCCGGAATAACTACCTGTACATGAAAGGGAAGGTTGTAAAAACAGTGGTGTCGCAGGTTGCGGTGGTATAAACAATGTGTAAAGATCACAAGTTGGTAAATCACAAGCTAAATATTGTTATGAAAACACTCTTTCAAAAAGGCTGCCAGTTAACGAAGTGAAGTCAGTCACAGTCTGATTGGAAATGATTGTCGGACTGCTGCAAGACTTCATGCAGGTATGCAGGTGATATGAGGAAGCGATGTGATTGGTTAGTAGAACTAATACACATCACAGCGATTGGCTGAGACAGCAGATGTGTCTGTTAGTTGATTGTTTTGTTTTGGTAAGACAGTTGTCGAATACCGGTACAGGTTGTACAGAGTAAGGTGGAAGTAAAGTGTTTGAATAAGCATGTCATAGAATAACATGATGGGAGAGTCCAGGATAGGATTAAAATTAATTATTGGTGTTTAAGGTTACATATTTCTGCACAATGGCTAACCATGACCGTGACAGTTTTAGAGGAAGCCGGAGTACCCGGAGAGAACCACCGAGCAACTGTCAGCTCCCAAACATACCAACTCCACACAAGCTGGGTTAGCATTGGGTGAAGGGATAGGATTAAAGAAATAAAAAACAGCGAAAAATTATTTGTAAGCTCCATGGGTGGAAATGGTGATAAGAGCAGTGAGCTATTTAACTGTCGCCGTAGAGTAAATGCTGGTAGGTGGGAGGCTTCCCAAATATCCTGCATATGTGGTAGAGCGCTTAAGTGAGCGGCACTACAACGTACCAACCCCCCCCCCTCCCCAGAGGGGGGGGGGGTGTTTCGTTAATACGGTACTCTCCCGCTATTGGTTATAAAAATATAAAGCTATGGGTGGTACGCCAGTGGTACAGTCGACGCCAGGGAGGGTCGATCCGGTAGTATTGTGAGGTGTAAGAAAGTAAACATCCGAATGGGAGTTAAGGTTCAAAACAAGCAACTAGACGTTCACGCAGTCAGATCTGAGTGCGGAGAGGCTAGAACATATAGTTTGTAGTTAGAAGGGACAAAATGTCCACTGTGGTTATTGGTATGAAGACGTATCGAGTATAGGCACGAGAGTAGTAAAGTCGTCACGTAGCGGCCGCACGTGATAGTCAGACGCGGGTGTGTCCCGGTATAAAAGAACAGGACAACGTGTGTTTAGGAGTGGACATGCATGTGGTGGAAGCACAGGGCTAACCCTCGTTGGGAACAAGACGACGTGCACAGAATGCACGAAGTCCGCCACTTTTCAAGCTAGCTGCCAAAAGGGACCCAAAAGTCCTGAGATATGATAATAAAGGGACAGCAAGCCAAAAGGTTCGTCCACAAGCTTCATGTATAGCATCTGACTGCTGTGGGATAAGATGGACACCGGAGGCCCATCTCGCTATACAGCAAAGCGCCATTAGGGACGTCCTAGATAGTGTAGTGAGTCGGACCACGGTCGGTGGGTGGTATAAGTCAGTACGTGGTTGGTCCACGTAGAGGCATGTCCGTTGCCGTGCATGACAGTGCGGCCCCTTGGAAGGGGAGGGGCGGGGGGGGGGGGGGGGTGTTTGGCTTGTTGTATGGTCCATAGGTAGATTCCTATGTTTATAATGGGCGGGGCGCCCATGGATACTACTTCATCAGAGACACCGGTGGTGAATATTAATGTGTGAGAACCATACACGGATATCAGGGCAGGCCTTGAGGGCTGACTGTCCCGGGCTCAGAGTGAGGTTAATGCCGCCCTGCGTAGTGCAGGGGCGTGGACCTTCATGGGTGGAGGCCTAGACATGGTAGGTTTTTGAGGCGTTGGTATAAATTTTAGTCCCTAACCAAGTACATTTTTTCTCATGTGTACTTAGGGCGTAAGTTGACAGGTTGGTAATATGTGTGCAAGCCTTGTCAGCCAGTGCTGCGAGGTGAGACTGTCGTTTCATTTGTCGCCGTGTGTGCCGTCTCCGGGTGCGTTTGACAGGTAGATAGGCTCGTGAGCTAGTTGCTCGACTGCTCTGAGTTGAGCAGCGGGTTAGTAGTATGAAAGAGCTCAAGAAAGGCGGTTGGTACTGCTCAGTGATATTGGGAGGAAGCGGGTTGTTGAGGTACTCAGATATCTTGACTTCTAGGTCGGATATACGCTTCCAGTATTGTGTCTGCAGGAGTTGTGTCAAGCGCTGAGTGGTGTGGAGAGCAAGCTCGTCGAGGCCCGATGACATGTCATTCTCAAATTTGAGCACGCCATTGACAGCGCGGCGTAGATATGTTTTTATGGTACTGAGAAGATCTGCGGGCACGACGTTTTGTGCGTTGCATTGTTGATAAATGCGGTGTTTATGGTGCGCATCAGCTTCCCGAAACATAAGTCTCCGAGTATTATTGAGTTGCAGTCGGATCTTGCGGTGGGTTTCAGGGTTAAACGACTCCATTGTTGAGACGAGGTAAAGAATTAAGAGGTGAGGTGGACCTCTATTGTATTTGTCCGGAATTAGCTTCCGCAATGTGTAACCAAGGTTTCGGCCTGTGCGATCTTATCAAACAAACAAATACAGAGATCTGTTGTATTTAAGTGGAACTGTTACCAAACCCAGCTGTGTGGAAGTCTGTACGTTAATCCGAAGTATTGAACTGTTAGTCAGGATTAGCAGTGATAGCGACTTAGGTAAGGCAGCTGCGAGTGTGAAAGTCGGAAATGGACACGACTTTATAGTGTTGTGTTATGGTTGAGCGAGAACCGTGAGAACACAATGGAGAGCTGTAGCCTTGGTAGCCAGCTGGGATGAGAGTGTTAAGGCTAAATTGTGATGATCGTTTTGTATCAATCCGAGCGCCAAGAGCTGGCAATGGTAGCTCGGTGCGTCGTTGGTCGATGTAAAAAAAAAAGGGTGTGGGTCACCAGAGTGTATTTCACCCGGGGGTGGAATATGTGATGGTTGTTGGTACCAGTCCGAGCGCTAAGAGCTGAGAATGTTAGCTCGAAAATGCTTTCGGGAGGGTATACTTTGAAGGTCGTGGGTCGACGTAAAAGCTGGTGTGGGTCACCAATAAGTACTTTGTAGTCTCGTGGGTATCTATCGAGACTATATGAGAAAACTAGATATCAAAAGCACATGTACTAACTAAACTATTTACCCGACATTTTAACATCAGCAGGCGCTGTCAAAGATGTCTTGCAGTAATAGTTCACCAAATAACATCAATATATCATCAATATGGTACCAGTAATATTTCACCAGTAATTCATCATTGGCACCAGTAAATAACAAGTCGTCGACATCACATTTATGTACATATCAAAATGGCGACGATACCAACATCAAACAATAATATGGCGGATGCAATTCACACCGAATTGCATACGACGAAGTCCACATATACACATGGAAATATTCTGGTGACAGTTTATAAAAACATAATATAGGATGCAGTTCTTCACGTGAAGATATTTATTTAAAAGTACATCATAATAACATTGTTGAAATATAAACAGACGAGTCGAATTATCATCACATGTCGATGATACGAAGATCCATGGCCAAATGCGCAGATTGTCTTCTCCAGAATCCGGATGTCACATGGCTTCAAGTATGTTATTTCTCGTGCAGTGAGTACAGTTCAGAGTAGGATGTTTAACCCTATTTTACTACACTCCTCCCAGTTTTCAAGAACTTTAAATAAAGAATATTTTAGGAAACAGTTCAAACATTGTTGATTTGCTAACATGCAGGATTGCAGGTTATTATGCAGTTCTATATATGTATGTTGTAGAGACGCTTAGCATTTTCAGTTGTGACATCCAGGATCTGCTGGAGAGTTTCAGGTCGCTGTTGTGAAATCATTTGTGCCACCATACCCACAAAATGAGGTGTATTGATTTCTGTTCCACAAGCTTTACCAAAATATAGAGAGTCAGTTTCAAGTAGTAACCGATTTATTGGTACCTTTTGCAAGGCGGATTTTTGACCGGCATTGAAATTCTTGACCATACCCGTGAAACCAAAGTAGCAATTTTTAAAATAATCCATCCATGGCTGTAATTGCTCTATGCCTCCAGTAAAGCAATGGAGATGAATCCGTGGAGTAGGTGCGCAATTTCTTTTTACAGCATCCAGACATTTGGAAAAGAGTGAAGCAGTATCTATATGGTTAATACCACGGACATGTATAACGATAGGTTTTCTTTTGGTACAGAGGTCCAATAATTCTTTGAAGACTTCCTCCTGCTTCTTCCAATACTTCTTATCTGCTGTATGATCCAGCCCGATTTCACCAACAACACCGATCTTTGGTGAATCGATGAGATCTTTCAGTTGACAATATCTGGATGTTGTTAACTTCTCAACTTTTTAGGATGCATTCCAATAGCGACCTTTCAAGAAGATGAACTATCAGGCAATGGGAAGTCGTAGTTTTCCGGATCACAATGAACATCTATTCCACCGACGAGCTTTACCGGAATGGTAGGTTATTTTGGCATATAATGCAATAGATCTTCAATCGATGCAATAGATACACTTTTCAGTTCATGACGAGTTCTGTCCAAGTGGAAGTGACTGTCAATTGCCATTAATGTAGGATTTGAGGATGTGATTGATACAGTACTTCTGGGTTTATTTTCAATCATGACGCTGAGATTTTCTTGTAGATCCAAAACCGGAGGTTTAGATACCAGAGAAGTCATTGCCTGGTGTTCTACATTATGTGAAGTTGGCGTTGCAGTAACCCGATTCAAATTGGCCTTCCGTATTAATGATGACAGGTTTTCTTTGCTGAAACATCTTGTTGATGCTTCGTGAGCGACCATCCCATAGTTGAAGAGCTTTTCTATCGGTGGGTGCCAGCTTACTAATCAAAATCATAGCGATTCTCCAATGTAATATGACCGCCGGTGAGTTGCAAGGTTGAAGAGAAAAAGGCTGTGGTACTGTCCAACGTTGATCCTTACATAATTTAATCATGGCTATTTCATCAATTGGAGATATATGTACATCTCTAGGAAGACTAGCCGGAGATACTACATTCATCAAATCCTGCAACGTTCCATTTGGCCCAATAATAAGAAAGCAAAGTTTGTCAAGTATAATCATCTGATTTGACGGACTATTATCGTCACAATTCAAATCTCCATCCCAGAATGCTATAGGTATATGAGAATAATAACAATGCTTCTTCATTTTCTTTGTTACCATATTGCAATCCGAAATTGGACATTTAGAACCATTTTTCTTCCCACTAGGTGCTTTAATATGGATGTCACCAGTCTTTGATTGGTCGTGGGTTACCGCTCTGTTACTTGATAGGGTGTGAGTATAGATGAGAGGTTACATGGTTTCTTTGTCGCTTCCTCATATACTCGACTGGAGTGTGGCGATTCATCCATTGCTCTCTTCTTATTACATCCCTTCGACCTTGGCTCCGAAGTGATAGCTGGCTGACCAGCGGGCACCACAATGTCTGTTTTAACTGCAGTGCGACCCCCTTTTGAGGATAAAGAAATCTGAATGCCAGACATTGTTCTACCCACCGGCCCACCACCTACATTATCAGCTGAACCAGAAGGGGATGCCTGTTCACTTTGTTTTTGGCAAGATGGTGGCCCCTCCGTAAGACAAGCAGATCTCCCCCCAGATGCAAAAATATCCGCCTTTATTATCAAGCCACCCCCTAAAGGGGAAAAAGCTTGTGTAGCAGCCATTGCGTCACCCGTGGGGCCATCCACCGAGTCACGGCCGAACCAAACCTGACCCTCAAAAGTGGGACCCGAGACCCGAGTAGATCTCCCGCCAGTCGCCACACCGCCCACCTCTATAATCAAATGACCTCCCTTAGAGAGAGGAATATGACTTGTAGGCGCTGTGTCGACTTTTGGGCGACACTCCAGACTCCATCCATGTCCAGATCCAGAAGGTCGTGGCTGAGGCTCCCTGGGTACCCGCCGGGCTGATCTCCCCCAGATACCACACCGTCCACCTTTATTGCCTGGTCTCTCACCAAAAGAGGCAGAGGGACCTGACCTGCAGACGCAGTGACATCCATTAGGCTATGCCGCAAGCCACTGGTGAACCTGTATGTGGAGTCAAACGATCTACCGCCAACTGCCGGACACGTAAATCCCCCAGAGTGCACTACACCGCCTTTTTGAAATACTTTATCTAGGCCTACCATTGGGCTAGACGTTGTATTACTTCCTGGGCGATCCACCAACCCACAGTCAGAGGCGCTGCTGGACTCCTTGCTTTCCTGTAATGAGGCTACCACGGCTCTTGCAGAGGAGGAGGCAGTTATAGTAGTAGTGATCCTCTGTATTTCCGGCTTCGTCTTCAAACGTGTATCCTGATAGGAAGATTTCGAATAATCAGCCGAATATTTAGCCTGTGCAGTCCCAACACTTTTCTTGAAAGCAAATGTTTTTTCCATCTAAAGAGGGAAGATGCTCATCCAGCCAAGAATTTGAATAAAGAGTTTGACCACTCTTGCGTAAATGATTTATCCATTTACCATCTCCAGTATATTTCGCAATGGAATATTGTTGGATAATCAGTTCATTCATCTCTTTCTGAGTGATCACGTTTCTTGGCACCATAGCTAAGTCGTATATCAACTTATCTGCTGGTCTGAATAGCTTTCCCTCATCAGTCATTCGTCTCACATGTATAAGTATTTTAAAATTTGGTGTACTCATTTTGCCTGTAATAAATAAAAATACTTCGTTATAAAAACAGTCTGTTTTAAACGTTATATTCATGATCGGCACTGATATGTATCTAAATTCTTAGCCCCCTCAGCAGTTATATTAACACATGATCCATGAAACCATTCATGACAATAGTCACACTGTATCATAAATTGTCCGAGGTCTGGTTTTTGACAGAAACAATAGAGGGCTTCTTTAGAAGAATCAACTTCCTCCATTGTTTGCTCTCCTGAATCTTTGTCTAGATAATTTTTCATCCATCTCGGAATTATACGATCCTTACAAAGTTTCAATCGATCATGGTTAACTATTGTGGTTCTATTTCTCAACTTGATTTCATATAGATAAGGGGTCAATTTAGATATTATGATCCCTGGTCCTTTCCATAGAGGAGATAATTTTTTAGATTTTCCTTTTTAGCTCAACTTTGGCGAAGCCAAATTTGAGCTTATGCCATGGCCCGTCGTCCGTCTGTCCGTCAACAATTGGATACGGCTCGGGCTAGAGGTCTTATTTATGAACCGATCTTTACGAAACTTCATGGGTACCTTTGTTATGACTGTGGGACGAGAACGAGTGTTTTTGGGTGCGGTCCGAAATTCAAGATGGCTGCCGGCTGCCATTTTGTACCGACGATGCAGAAATCTGTTTTTTGTACAGCACTTCCATATGAAAGCTCTGATTTGAATAATTTTTTGTAGGAATGTTTAGTACCATGGGATACATCACATATAATACGGGTTTTTTTCTCGCGCGTAAATTATGCAAATTAGACAACTTTGATGTTTTTTGGTGTTACTTTCAGCACTGTAAGTGCAAATGCCAATACGGCTCAGGCTAGAGGCCATATTTATGAACCGATCTTTACGAAACTTCTTGGGTACCTTTGTTATCACCGTGGGACGAGAACGAGTGTTTTGCAGTCCGGTCCAAAATTCAAGATGGCCGATGGCAGCCATTTTGTACGAAATTTGGTGCAATCGGATTTTTCCATAGAACTTCCATATGAAAGCGCTGATTTGAATAAGTTTTTGTGTGAATGTTTAGCACCATGGGATAAATCACATATAATACGGGTTTTTTCTCGTGCAGAAATTATGCAAATTAGATAAACTTTGATTTTTTCAGTGCTGCTTACTCACAATAAGTACACATGTCAATACGGCTCGGCCTAGAGTCTGTATTTATGAACCGATCTTCACGAAACGTCTTGGGTACCTTTGTTATCACCTTGGGACGAGAACGAGTGTTTCTGGGTGCTGTCCAAAATTCAAGATGGCTGCCAGTGGCCATTTTGTATCGAAATTAGGTCTAATCAGTTTTTTGTACACAACTTCTATAAGGCTCAGGCTAGATGCCGTATTTATGAACCGATCTTTACGAAACTTCTTGGGTACCTTTGTTATTACCGTGGGATGAGAACGAGTGTTTTTGGGTGTGGTCCGAAATTCAAGATGGCCACCAGCAGCCATTTTGTACCAAAATTAGTGCAATCAGTCTTTTGAACAGAACTTCTGTATGAAAGTTCTGATTTGAATAAATTTTTGTATGAAAGTTTAGTAACATGGAATACATCACATATAGTACGGGTTTTTTTCTCGTGCAGAAATTATGCAAATTAGATGAACTTTGATTTATTCAGTGCTACTTATACTCTGTAAGTGCACATGTCAATACGGCTCGGGCTAGAGGCTGCATTTATGAACCGATCTTCACAAAACTTCTTGGGTACCTTTGTTATCACCTTGGGACGAGAAATAGTGTTTCTGGGCGCGGTCCAAAATTCAAGATGGCTGCCAGTGGCCATTTTGTACCGAAATTAGGTCCAATCAGTTTTTGTCACAACTTCTACACAGCTCATATTTGTGAACTGATCTTCACAAAACTTCTTGGGTACCTTTGTTTTCACCTTGGGACAGGAATGAGTGTGTTTTGGGGTGCCTTTGTTATCACTGTGCTATGAGAACAAATATTTTGGGGTTCAGTCAGACCCATTCTGGGACTCAAAGATTTTTTCTAGTTTAGCATCTGACTGTCACCCATTTTTACAATACTTTACCTATACATTTGTTACAGGCAACGCTCAGTATTTATGTACAGACCGTTACAATACTTTATATGTACCTTTGTTATCAGGTCATTACCTAGATGTTTGTCATTGCTGTGTCACATACTATACATGTACATGTCTTTGTCTTGACAAGTTGAGCTACAGTGTCATTGACACTTTCATTTAGTTGAGGAATCAAGTATATACACCAGGTCATTACAATTATATTCTTTAACTAGAACTTTTAAGTCATAATCTCTTTTCATTCTTTCTTGCGTTGACTTTAGTGTAGATCGAGCTGTTCATGGGCGAGTTTGATTGTTTCTTTAAGTGATGAAACATATGTATCTACTACTGGAGAATCCACAGTAGTTTCAGATGCTATTCTAAACATAAGGTCAGCTGGGTGGTTAATTTCTCTGCCCAACATGAGCTTGTTTGGGGTGAATCCTGTATTTCGATTAACCGAACACCGTAAAGCGCCAGCAATCTGAGCTAAATTCTCATCCCATGCATGCTGTGATCTATCAGTAAAGCAACGTATTGAATCTAATAAAGTGCGATTATACCTCTCCACTTGTCCATAAGCAGAAGGCGTATATGGTGTAGTTCTAGCCTTATGAATTTGTAGTAAATCACACATTTGTGAAAAGAGATTACTTTCAAAATTCCTACCTTGGTCTGTAAATATTTGAAAGGGATAACCAAACCGATAAAAGAATTCATTCACAGCCACCTGAGCTGTAACTTCTGCAGTTTGTGATGGTAGTGGTATGTATTCTGCCCATTTAGTAATTTGATCTACCATCATTAATATATATTCATTCCCTTTAATACTTTTAGGCAATGGCCCAAGAAAATCTAGATGTACTCGTTCCATGGGGGCACTGGCATGGAATTTTGTTAAATGGTATTTGCCTTTTCTTGTAATCTTTTTATTTTTATTGCATTTAACACAGGAGAGTACGACATTTTCAATTTCTTGGGTCGTTCCATACCAAAAGTAGTTATTCTGTATTTTTGTTCTAGTTCTATCTATTTCCTGGTGGCCTGCTGAGGGCAAGTCATGGTTTAGCCTGATTACCTCTTCTCTCATGGATTTTGGTACCAAAAGTTGCGAAGCATCTGTATTGCTTCTTTTTTTTATCAATTCACTTTCAAGAGTGAATTGTGCCTTATTGATCCAATAATACTTTGAAGCAGGGCTTGCTAAAAATGTTTCTCCCTCAGTAGGTTCTTCTGATTGTTTTAACCACCGCCTCAAAATAATTATATCTGGGTCTTCCTTTTGAGCATTTTTCCAATCTTTAGTTGAAAACCCAGATATAGAAAATCCAGAATATCGATCAATAGTCGTATTTTTACAACATTTTGTTTCTGAATCTTTTGGGAATTCTGGACAAATGTCAAATCCATGTGAGAAAAAGGTAATTGGTTATCTACATTATTTACATGGGGGTAACTGTTCCAACAACCTTCATCATCCCATGGATCACAGCTTGAAGTACACCACTCCAATATCTGTGTTAAATTTATTGAAGGTTGTTCTTTATAATTATTAGATCCCCCAGGATCCCAAGGCCAAGCATATTTGTTTTTTCGGGTCTTGGTCGTTTTTCTGTCCTGTTTATTTCAGCCTCATCACTCTCTTGTCGCATTGAACCATCGGCATTTCGCCAAGAGTCATTTCTGACAAAGGGAAATGAGTTGAAAATCTGTTCATTAGCAGCCTTTTTGTGTTCAACAGAACATGTTTTTAATTCAATGGAAGCTTTCACTCCCTCTTCCTGTTGCCCCACAGAGTAGTTGGCCTTTTGCCCTACCTTGCAACTGGTTACAGGAAGATGTTGAGTAATTTCAGATTTATCTGAAGATAATGGCACTACATAATCTATCTCTGTGGCAAATGTACTCCATTTCTCATGTGCCCGTTTACAGTAAGGACATCCTTTACAAGGCAAAGTTTCAATATATTGCTGCCTAACTTATAATTAGGACAAAGTCCTTTTTGTGGGATACGAGATAATGCATCTGCATTGCCATGTTTATTACCGGGTCTATGTTGCACAACCATATCATGCTGACTTAATTCTTCCATCCAACGAGCTTTTTGACCTTGAGGCTCTTTGAAGTTTAATAACCAAGTCAGACTACTATGGTCCGTTCTTATGACAAATGGTCTGCCCAAGAGATAGTGACGAAATTGTCTTGTAAATTTTATAACTGCTAACAGTTCTTTTCTTGTAGTGCAATGCCTTCTTTGTTCTGCACTTAGGACGAAACTACCGAATGCAATTACATGTTCTTCTCCATTTTGTATTTGGATTAATTCTGCTCCAATTGCATAATCAGAGGCATCCGTGTCTAAAATGAAAGAATCGCTTGCATTCGGCAATCCTAAAATTGGAGCTTCAGTTAATGAGGTTTTTATTGCCAAAAACGCTTTTTCTTGATCTTCACCCCATTGAAAAGCATTTTTACCCGTCAAATTATACAAAGGTTTAGCCAATTTTGCATAGTCTTTTATGAACACTCTGTGATAATTTGCCAGGCCTAAAAATCGTTCAACCTCTTTAGAATTGGTCGGTTTTGGCCAATTCCAGACTACTTCTGAAGCTGTTTCTCCAATTTCAATTCCACGATTGCTTACTATTCGTCCTAGGAATTCAATGTGTTTTCTAAAAAATTCACATTTCTTTGGTTTTCGTTTCAAGTGATATTCTCTGAAACGATGCAATACTTTTTTAAGATTCTCCAGATGTCTTGAGAAATTTTTACCCAATGTGACAATGTCGTCCAAGAAAGCCAATGCAATCTTCCAATTTAAACCTCTCAAGACAAGATTGGTAATGCGGGCGTGTTACAGAGTCCAAAGCCCATCTTTACAAATTCAAATAGACCATGTTTAGTAATAAAGGCCGTTTTCTGTCTGTCCTGTTCGCTGATATTAACTTGTCAATATGCAGAATTTGCATCAAGTTTCGAGAACCATTTATTGTCGGACAGTGTATCTAAACATTCTTCGACCAATGGTAATGGGTACATGTCTTTTACAGTGACTGAATTTAAGGCTCTGTAATCTACGCACCATCGTACACCCACATCTCGTTTTCTAACCAAAACAGGTGGAGCCGCCCATTCTGAATTTGATGGTTGTGTTACGCCTGCTTTTAACATTTTATCTAAGTATGCTTCTTCTTCTTTTTCGAAGCCTACAGGTGTTCGGCGCATACGATGTTTAATGGGCTTAGCATCTTTAGTTTCAATTTTGTGTTCAATCTCAGTAAAATTATCTAAATCAAATTCGTCTTTTGCAAAAACGTCCGGATATTCAATAAGTAGGTCTGTCAATTCATTTAACTGATTGACATTCAATTCTTTGTCAGATGTTGCCATTAAATCTTGCAAAAATTCAGAACATTTTTTATAATTTCATCCCTGCATATAGGTAATTCTGAGATTGTTGACACCATTATCTTTTGAGATTCACTTGAAACTTTCAGTGAATTTATTTCTTTTGAATCGCCAAATATTTTATTTGGACCTAGACTACCGGTCGGATTCAAACATGTGCTATTTTGAGGGTTATTCAGTTCTCTGTTTTCACCCACATGTGCACCAAGTTCATGGATCGGACTAGTATTTATTTTAATGCTATCAAATATTTCATGTTGTTCAAATTTACCAGCTTGATCCAAACGTGTGCCATTTTCGGAGTTATTCAGTTCTCTGTTTTCACCCACATGTGCACCAAGTTCATGATTTTGGCTAGCATTTATTCTCAATGAAATACTTGTTTCTTTAGAGTTTGCATTATCTGAAGTTGGCTCTGAATTTTGATTACTTGTATCCACAATAGTGTCATGAAACAGATCAGTTTGTTCAAACAATTTTGGTAGAAAACCTTTAGTTCTCCCTGGTTTAGTTTGAGAAGACTGATCAATGCTTGTGACATTTTGACACCTAGTAATTCCAACTTCTATTTCTGAATTACCCTTAGTATGACTGTTCTGATTTTCTTTAAATGATTGTTCAATATTTTGTAGTGGCTCTATTCTCTGTATAGCAGGTTTAACAGAATTCTGCCCCCTTGTGACTATAGTATTTTCTTTAAGGCCACTAAATTGATTTTCAATCTCATGATCAAATAAATCTATTTGGCATACTTCTTCAACATGAGCAATCAACTGATTTTCCTTCAGTTTAACATTGTGGTCGTTCAAATTTATAAAACAGATTTTAGGCTGCTGATCTTTTGAATACAAAGATTGTGGTATAAGTACTTCTAAACCATCAACTGGTTCCACAATATAATTCGATAAACCTTCGCTTAAAGAGCATTTAAGCATAAGTACTGTATTTGGTAGAATTTTCATTTGACTGCTCACTTTGACTTCAGTAGCACTAGAGGTTCCAATGGGTTTACCATATTGTAAAGTTATTTTTTCGTTATCTAATTCTAGAGTGTTATCTTTAATGTTGATAACTACGTTATGTTTTCTAAGAAAGTCAAGTCCCAACAGCATATCATCCTCAATTGGGGCAACATAATTTTTTTCTTGGAATGTTCGACTTCCAATTGTTATTGATACTGAATCAAGAATAAAGCCGAACATTATTAACTCTCTGCCTGCTGTTTTCATTTTAACTTTTTTATGATTTGAGGCTCAGCAGAGAACTTTTTTAACAAATTATCACTAATGATAGTGACTTCAGCTGCTGTATCAATAACTGTTGTGACCTGACAATCTTGAATCTTTACAGGAACCCTATACATTGAACCATAATTTAATTGACAGATTGTTATTTCTTCAATGTCAGTATCATTCCCCAGTGGTGCTGAAGTTTCTAGGGGTGATGAGAGGTCTCCTGTAACCTGGGTCAATGTTAGGCCTCTAGATTCCTTTACCCACTCACATTTTTTGAGTCTGTTTTAGAATCAAAACTCACCTTGGCGGATTGATTGAGTGGACTTTTCGATGGACAAACATTTTGAAAATGTCCACTTCCTCCACATTTGTAGCATTTGGCATTTTCTTTACGTATTGGTGAGGGAGATGAGCTTTGTGTCTGCGTTTTGTTTAACGCTTTACCAATATCATTCTGTTTGGAGAGAACATCACTCATACCAGATTTTATTTCATCAACTGACGAGATGGTTGAGGCCATTTATGACTCTAGACGAGACAGTCCCGTCTCAGCTGACATATTCTGTTTATTGTAGAGTGATGTTGCATCTACCATTAAAGGCTGTTCGACACTACTAATTTTTGTATCACCTGTTTGTGATTCTAAATGACTGACTTATTCTGCGCTCCATAGACTGATATTGCCTCTACCATTATAGGTTGCTCAGCACTTCCAACCTTTTTGTCAATCGCCGACTCTTTGTTTATAAACTCATCTTTAAGTTCAGGTGTTGAGCCATGAATAGCTTTATTAGTATGTTGGTACCATCTAACAGAATCTATTGCTAGCTCAATACTTGTTGGTCTATTATTTGCAGCATGCTGACCTGCTAATTTATCAGGACGCCATGACAAAATCTCATGATGACTTGCTTATACATATGCTCATCAGGGAGATCTTGAAATGCACGCGTCCCTAGTGATAAAATTCTATCTGCCTATTCTTGTAAGGGTTTATCAGGTTTTTGAGCTGTACTTTGAAACTCAATTTGGGCAGTTTCTGGAAGATCCTGATAACCAAAGTGCTTTTCTAATTTTTCCAAAAGTTCGCCGAATCTAATGTCAGGATTTCTTTTTAAGAGGAGTGAATAATATTCACCCGCTTTTCCAATTAAACACCAACATAAATTGTCGGTTCACTCTTTCGTATTCCACTCCTGCAAGTCAGCATACTTAATAAATTTTGTCCTATATGCTCTCCAGTTTGTTTTGCCATCATACACTAAAGATTTGGGATATTGTATATGCTTTCTATTATCTCTCCCTGAAAAATTTTGATAGTTGGGAGTTCTGTTTGCATTAAAGTCATTGCGTTGTTGTTGTTGTGGCGTTTTAAACTGATGTTGTGGCATAAATTGATTTTGATATGGAATCTGTGGTGTTTGCTGTTGTGGTTGACCTTGATACGACATCTGAGGTGTTTGCTGTTGTGGCTGCCAATTGAAAGGTGGAGGTGGCATAGGATAAAAATATCCCTGTGGTGGACACACAGGTGGTATATAGGGCTGTTGTGTTTGACCTTGATATCGTGGTTGTTGACCCTGGTATTGTGGTTGTTGTTGCCCTTGATATGGGGTTTGACCTTGGTATTGTGGTTGTGCCATTGTATAAGCTGGTACTGTCTGATTACCACTCTGTTGAATTATAGTTACAGGTGGTTTAGTTAAGTGAACTTTGTTTATAGCTTGACTTACATTTTGTAGCAATTTTTCTGGTGTGCTTAATTTACCATCATCAGAATTATATTGTGTGGCACTAACTTTTCTTTGTGGTGATTTCATTAAGTCATCCGCAGCATCTTTTTCTGCTTGGATGCTATGCAAATCATTTGATCTTGCATCATCGTCACCCTCATTGTGAGCTGTATAATCGATGAGTTGTTCTAGTTCTGCAGTCCACCGTAAATATGGTGTAGACCTTACTAAATCCTCATCTAAATTTTGATACCTAGCTCTAGTTTTGAGTAAGACAGGTGCTATGTTATAGCCTACTGCTGGTAGCTCCAACAATTGAGCAAAGGAACATTTATTTATCTGTACCTTATTCATACTAGTAGTGTTGTATCAATATAACAATTTATTATATTTATAGTCCAAAACCGTATTCTCCCAATTGAAAATATCAGTTTAAGGAGTTCAACTAAAGTTATGTAAATTGAATTTTCCTCTACTTATGTTGAATATTTATGGTCTATTAACTGTAAATTATTTCAGTTAATATGTCTCTATTGTTTGTGGTTTGCTAGCTGAAAATAGCTAAATTATAGCCAGTATTTAAATTATCTAGCAATAAATCTTTTAAGTATTTCACTTTATTCACAAAACAAGTAAACCCAGGCAAGTAATATTTATAGCCCCTGGTTTCCGTTCATGATCGTGAAATACGATGTATAATAATACAATTCAAAAAATTTCAATTAAAAATAAAAAAAAAAATTCTAAGAAAACCAATTCACATTAGATGAAAAGAAAACTTATATACTGAAATATTTACTGAAGTAAATGGCATATTTTATTTCATCAGTATCTTCAGTCTAGAAATTTCAGCCAAGTATATTTTATACAGTGGTCTATTAGCTGAAATATTTACTGAAGTAAACGGAATATTTTATTCCATCAGTATCTTTAGTCTACAAATTTCAGCTAAGTAATTTTTTTCTAACAGTGGTCTATTAGCTGAAAAAATGGCTGGGCTTAATTCACTCCACCTGAATTTCAGCATAAGAAATAATATTTCAATTGTTAGATTAAATATTTTCTGAATTTGTCAGCTTATATATATTTAACTGGGAAGCAGATGGAATATTTCACTCCATCAGTATCTTCAGCCAGTTTATAATAAAAAATTTGTTTTCTTTTTGTTTTGTTTTTTTTTTTTTGTTTTTTTTTATCAATGGTCCATTAGCTGAAAAAATGGCTAGAGTATTTCACTCCACCTGGATTTCAGCTTAAATTCCAGTGTTTTATTAAACACTTTATATTTATTTGTGTAATTACACAAATATGTTATTCAATAATAATCTATTTCATTATTGTAATAATTTGAGCAAAATATTTGCTCAAAAATAAATTCTCAGAATAATTTTATTCTGAACAGGTAATATCAGATGTGAAAAAATAACATGTGAAAACTTCAGAAAATTGTCATCAAAATTCAAATAATTTTAAGGACTCAACCAATTAATTATGAATATATGGAATCTTCACTCACATAATATAATTAAATGTGAATGAAATATTAAACTAGAAAGTGTTTTAGCACACTAAAACATATGTATCCCCTTCCTTTTGAGGTCAGAGGTCAAGGTCACATGCAGTTCACTAAGGTAGCAGACATGCGGTTTCATGGTGACACATCCACATGTCAAAAAAAAAAAAATTCTGGTCTGGACAATTACTCCCTATTTAAAGTACATAAATTTGACCTTGAGGTCAAGGTCACATGAAGGTCATGATGACATGTGGTCCCATCGTGATACATCCACATGTCAATCATCTAAGTCCTAGGTCAAAAAACCAAAAAGTTCTGATCTGGACAATTATTCCCTATTTGAAGTACATAAATTTGACCTTGAGGTCAGAGGTCAAGGTCACATGCGGTTCATCAAGGTAGCAGACATGCAGTTTCATGGTGACAAATCCACATGTCCAAAAAAAATTCTGGTCTGGACAATTACTCCCTATTTAAAGTACATAAATTTGACCTTCAGGTCAAGGTCACATGAAGGTCATGATTACATGTGACATGCGGTCTAATTGCGATACATCCAAATGTCAAATATCTAAGTCCTAGGTCAAAAAACAAAAAAGTTCTGGTCTGGATAATTATTCCCTATTTGAAGTACGTAAATTTGACCTTAAGGTCAGAGGTCAAGGTCACATGAAGGTCATCGAGGTAGACGACATGCGGTCTCATGGTGACACATCCACATGTCAAATAACCAAGTCCTAGGTCAAAAAACAAAAAATTCTGGTCTGGACAATTACTCACTATTTGAAGTACATAAATTTGACCTTGAGGTCAAGGTCACGCCAGGCGGTCTCATGGTGACACATCCACATGTCAAATAACCAAGTCCTAGGTCAAAAAACAAAAAAATTCTGGTCTGGACAATTACTCCCTATTTGACGTACATAAATTTGATCTTGAGGTCAAGGTCACATAAAGGTCACAATGGTATGCGACACACCGGCTCATGGTGATACATCCATGTGCCAAATATCTAAGGCCTGGCTCAAAAGACAAACAAATTTTGGTCTGGACAAAGTTTCCTTGAAAAAAGCACAAATCTGACCTTCAGATCAAAGGTCAAGGTCACATGAAGGTTGCAATGGTACGCTACACACTGGCTCATGGTGATACATCCACATGCCAAATATCTAAAGCCTGACTCGAAATACAAAAAAGTTCTGGTCCAGACAGTTTCCCTTAAAAAAGCACATAAATCTGACCTTCAGGTCAAAGGTCAAGGTCACATGAAGGTCACTACGGTACACTGCACACCGGTTCATGGTGATACATCCACATGCCAAGTATCTAAAGTGTAGGTCAAAAGACAAAAAATTTATGACCCGGACAAAGTTTGTATGAGAAGAAGAAGAAGAAGAAGAATATGCACTAAAACAATATGTCTACCTTCTGGGAAGGGGAGACATAATTATAAAACGGCAAACAATCAAAAAAGCAATCTCAAGTTTTCACATTTCAGCATTCAACACATCTGAATGTTTACATTTGGAAAATGTAAACAAAGCATCACATGACTGTCACGTGATACAAACAATTCACTTACTTTGGAATTTTCGACGTGGACATTTCGTCCCAGCGTGTTGTTCCAACAATAAATAAATATTTTCATTGTACAGTACCAATTTGAATTAAATATTTGTTTTGGAATTTTTGCTGTAGGTATTTCGCCCCGGCGTGTTGTTCCAACAGCAAACAAATGTTGTCATTGTACAGTACCAATTTTAATTAAAGGTGAGGTGAACTTTAATTTTTGATGTTACTGCGAGTTTTTAACGTCAGGTAGAACATGTTAAAAAAAATAATAAATTTTGTTGGGACAATGTTAATTCCCGTTACAAGCTCGAGAGCTCCGCAGCGCCAAATGTAGTCTCGTGGGTATCTATCGAGACCATATGAGAAAACTAGATATCAAAAGCACATGTACTAACTAAACTATGTACCTGACATTTTAACATCAGCAGGCGCTGTCAAAGATGTCTTGCAGTAATAGTTCCACCAAATAACATTAATATATCATCAATATGGTACCAGTAATATTTCACCAGTAATTCATCATTGGCACCAGTAAATAACAAGTCGTCGACATCACATTTATGTACACATCAAAATGGCGACGATACCAACATCAAACAATAATATGGCGGATGCAATTCACACCGAATTGCATACGACGAAGTCCACATATACACATGGAAATATTCTGGTGACAGTTTATAAAAACATAATATAGGATGCAGTTCTTCACGTGAAGATATTTATTTAAAAGTACATCATAATAACATTGTTGAAATATAAACAGACGAGTCGAATTATCATCACATGTCGATGATACGAAGATCCATGGCCAAATGCGCAGATTGTCTTCTCCAGAATCCGGATGTCCCATGACTTCCAGTATGTTATTTCTCGTGCAGTGAGTACAGTTCAGAGTAGGATGTTTAACCCTATTTTACTACAACTTCACCAGGAAGGTGGAATGGGTGGTGGAAAATGAACGTGTAACAGCGTCAGGGTGACACCGGGGCGAGTCGCACTAGACGGGTCAGCAATAAACACGATCGAATTACAAAAATTAAAAAATAAAAGCGAAAATAACGAAAGTAAAGTGTAGGGCCGGAATAACTACCTGCACATGAAAGGGAAGGTGTGTAAAAACGGTGGTGTCGCAGGGTGCTGTGGTATAAACAATGTGTAAAGATCATATGTCGGTAAATCACAAGCTAAATATTGTTATGAAAACACTATTTCAAAATGGCTGCCAGTTAACGAAGTGAAGTCAGTCACAGTCTGATTGGAAATGATTGTCGGACTGGTGCAAGACTTCATGCAGGTATGCAGGTGATATGAGGAAGCGATGTGATTGGTTAGTAGAACGAATACACATCACAGCGATTGGCCGAGACAGCAGGTGTGTCTGTTAGTTGATTGTTTTGTTTTGGTAAGACAATTGTCGAATACCGGTACAGGTTGTACAGAGTAAGGTGGAAGTAAAGTGTTTGAATAAGCATGTCATAGAATAACATGATGGGAGAGTACAGGATAGGATTAAATTTATTTATCGGTGTTTAAGGTCACATATATCTGCACAATGGCTAACCATGACCGTGACAGTTTTACTGGTGGAGGAAGCCGGAGTACTCGGAGAGAACCACCGAGCAACTGTCAGCTCCCCAACATACCAACTCCACACAAGCAGGGTTAGTATTGGGTGAAGGGACAGGATTAAAGAAATCAAAACAGCGAAAAATTATTTGTAAGCTCCATGGGTGGAAATGGTGATGAAAGCAGTGAGCTATTTAATTGTCGCCGTAGAGTAAATGTAGGTAGGTGGGAGGCTTCCCAAAATCCTGCATATGTGGTAGGGCGCTTAAGTGAGCGGCACTACAACGTACCAACCCCCCCCCCCCCGGGGGGGGGGGGGGGTCGTTTATACGGTACTCTCCCGTTATTGGTTATAAAAACATAAAGCTATGGATAACACGCTAGTGGTACAGTCGGGGCCAGGGGGGGGGGGGGGCCGATCCGGTAGTATTGTGAGGTGTAAGAAAGTAAACACCCGAATGGGAGTTAAGGTTCAAAACAAGCAACTAGACGTTCACGCAGTCAGGTCTGTGTGAGGAGAGGCTAGAAAGTATAGTTTCTAGTTAGAAGGGACAAAATGCCCACTATGGTTATTGGTATGAAGACGTATCGAGTATAGGCACTACAGTAGTAAAGTCGTCACGTAGCGGCCGTACGTGATAGTCAGACGCTGGGTATGTCCCGGTTTAAAAGAACAGGACAAGGTGTTTTTAGGAGTGGACATGCATGTGGTGGAAGCACAGGGGTAACCCTCGTTGGGAACAAGACGACGTGCACAGAATGCACGAAGTCCGCCACTTTTCAAGCTAGCTGCCAAAAGGGACCCAAACGTCCCGAGATATGATAAGAAAGGGACAGCAAGCCACTAGGTTCGCCCACAAGCTTCATGTAAAGCATCTGACTGCTGTGGGATAAGATGGGCACCGGAGGCCCATCTCGCTATGCAGCAAAGCGCCACTAGGGGCGTCTTAGATAGTGTAGTGAATCGGACCACGGTCGGTGGATGGTATAAGTCAGTATGTGGTTGGTCCACACAGAGGCATGTCCGTTGTCGTGCGTGACAGTGTGGCCCCCTGGAGAGGGGGGTGTTTGGTTTGTTGTATGGTCCATAGGTAGAGTCCTATGTTCATAATGGGCGGGGCGCCCATGGATACTACTTCATAAGAGATGCCGGTGGTGAATATTAATGTGTGAGAACCATATACGGATATCAGGGCAGCCCTTGAGGGCTGACGGTCCGGGGCTCAGAGTGGGATTAACGCCGCCCTGCGTAGTGCAGGGGTGTGGACCTTCATGGGTGGAGGCCTAGACATGGTAGCTTTTTGAGGCGTTGGTATAAATTTTAGTCCCTTACCAAGTACATTTTTTCTCATGTGTACTTAGGGCGTAAATTGACACGTTGGTAATATGTGTGCTAGCCTTGTCAGCCAGTGCGGTGAGGTGAGATTGTCGTTTCATTTGTCGCCGTGTGTGCCGTCTCCGGGTGCGTTTGACATGTAGATAGGCTCGTGAGCTAGTTGCTCGACGACTCTGAGATGAGCAGCGGGTTAGTAGTATGAAAGAGCTCAAGAAAGGCGGTTGGTCCTGCTCAGTGATATTGGGAGGAAGCGGGTTGTTGAGGTACTCAGATATCTTGACTTCTAGGTCGGATATACGTTTTCAGTATTGTGTCTGCAGGAGTTGTGTCAAGCGCCGAGTGGTTTGGAGAGCAAGCTCGTCGAGACCCGACGAAAATTTGAGCACGCCATTGACAGTGTGGCGTAAAGACTGCGTGCCCCCCCCCCACCCCCCCCCCCCCCAATCAAAATTTTTGATTCTGTCAATTACAACTCAAGTTATTGGTTGGAAACTAAAAAAACTGATGTTTTCAAAGCTGAAAAGGGGCATAACTTTGGCGAAAAATTGTTGGACTGCACGACTCGAACTGGACCTGTATTTTATGTCGATAAACCAGCATACCAAATTTCATATGATTTTTTGTCAACTATAACTAAAATTATAGGGAAACCACAGTGGGACGGATACACGAACCGACGGACACCGGCTATTTTACTAGTGCCCCGAAAAATTTGTACAGAGAAAAAAAGGTACACATTAATATTGCCTGCAACAGTAATAGACCAACTCAGCATTTGATGCTAGTTCACATCCCATCCACAATAGAGACCCATTTAACAGTGGCACATTTCCAGATTGGACTGGAATCATGCAGCATTCCCAAGCCACCTTCAATTTCCACCTGTATTCAGTATTTTTGTCATAATGATTTTCTCTTGATTCTTGTGCCCTCTTACTAGTATGTACACAGTGAAACCTGTGCAGTAAATATTGTAAACAGTGAGTTTAGGTTTTAGTCTCTAGTGTTGACAGACTATGTTATTCTGATTCAGTCTGTGACCTGCAGACTAGTACCACCCACAACTCCAGTGGTACGATACAGTTACGCATTCTTCTCAACCATTTTGCTTGACATTATGTTTTCATGAAAACATTTTGTTTCCCCTAAACACCCATTCAAGATGTCGAAGAGTCCCATGAAATGACAAACTCTTACCTCTTTATCACTATGTACTTGTGTTTAATATAACTGGAAGGCAGTATTTATGACAACTTTTTTTCAAGTATTTATCTAACACACTGATCAAATCACTATTGTTGCACAGATAAATGAGCATTCAGATTTCATTATTTGCACAAATTTTGCAACACAAACATAGCAGGTGATTATGATCTTCAACGGTAACTGACGAGCTTACTGGAGCCATCCCAGTGGGAGGCTATGAGCTCTGTTTTTTTAAATCAGAAAGTGTATATATTCTGTGATACGAGAAAACATAACAGAAGTGCCACCTTTCCTCTGCATTTTTGAAAGTGTTAATCGTTTGCCTCCCATAAGCAATCCTTACCTTTCCAACCAATGCTCGTTCACATGAGGTGTTGGTTGAGGTACAAAGAATAAAAAAAGAAAGCCTTTCAATTATATGTTAGGGAATGGTGATGCTTTGATTTGCCCACTTCATCAGAGCTTTGTGTGGCCACATTCTTTGACCAAATTGAGGCCTCATTCCCAATAGGGTACATGCAATAAAATTCCTAATATCTGGCACAAAACAAAACATTATTGCTCCTTAACTTATACAGCATTATCAGGTTATAAAACCAGTTTTTCTGACAGTTGATTCTAATAAACTGATACCCATTTTACCCTGTATTCTCTCTGGAAAAAAGCTTCCAGCTGGGTTTATGTCTAGATGGCTAAATGAATAATTTCCCCAATACCATGTAAAAGGCCCCTTTCCCAATTTACCTGGATCAAACCATGAACGGTATTTGTAGGTTAGATACAGTGCTTTTCACATCCAGTCAAGTTAATACATTTAAAAAGCTGTGTTTTACCAATGGCCACCAGGTTAAATGAACACACGGGAATATATGACGAAAGTTTGCTAGAATTTACTTCTTTTAACCTTTTTCCTAATACTGTGAATCCATCCATCCTGTGTTATTAGTAAGAATTTTTGAATACCTTGACCTGTTGAATAATAGTGCTGAATTACTATTATACGTGACAATTTGAAGAAAAATTTCAGTCACCACTATTATTTAAAAGAGCCCAAAGGTGAAAATGCCATCACTATTATTAATTTTCAATAACTTTTATCAAATGTGCAAGACCTAACCATTTTTCAGCAATCACTATTATGAGGCAAGTAAGAGTGTAATGCAAAAAGTAAACCAATGGACAGATGGACGGACGTACTTTGCCTGATTTATGGAGTGTATAATGTCCTGTGAAGATTACGTAAATTTATTTTTTGTGTGTGTGTGGATCTCTTAGACTTGTGCTATTCAGAGTGGCGGAGCTATTGACAATGAATTCGTATATAATCTTCTTGGTATTTTGGTTATCTAATTACTGTTTTTTAATTCCGTTTTCTGCATTTTTGATTATTTAGAGGCCCTATTTGTAACTTTGTGCAGAGATGTTTTGTGAAAATGCAGATTTATTAGCCAATATTTCGATAAGGCAAAGCACTAAAAAGTTTGAAGCTCGATTGTGCCTTGTGTGTGTTGCCATACTTCACTTTCGTTCAGAATTTCTATGCAACGACTGATAAAATAATTTCCTAGAGAAAAATTGCATGTTCACACTTCTGTCATATTTTAAATTGTGATTTGGAGGTCTAGTGGGTTGGATAGAAAGAAAAAATATTATTTTTCGCACTTTGAACAAGCGACATGTGACTTTACGGTGACAACAACTTCGATCAACAAATACTTGCGGACACGAGTCTAATAGGCCACAGATTATTCGAAATTATCGATGATCTTTGTGGATCGCAAACAAATATAATGAAATATATCGTTTACAATGATTCGCAATGTAAATCACACCAGATCGAAAAATTAGGAGCATTATTTCTGGAACTCACCAAAACCATACCGAAACGGGGCCGAATGACAGACCAATAAAGTTGTACCATCAATATTACATGACGAACAATAGTTCCCCCCAATTTTCGACTAAAAGAAGTGAAAAAGCAACCAGTTTACGAATATTTCAACAACGAAAGAATACAACATGGGTTTTTAATTCCACTATATGTCACAGTTTTGTTATTTAAAGATAACTGCAATTTTTATTCTCCATTGGTAATTTTGGCGCATGAATACAAACTAATGGCAAGGTCGATCGAATGTGCGCTGAGGTAGAGTTTTGGGGCAGAGCTATGCCTGCTAGGTTACCGCTTCAAGACAGTTATCAAGAACGGTCATTTCGCTATCAGTATTTGTCTTGACGTTGCAAGATATTATCTTGCCGCAGCGAGATAATTAATTGGCCGCGGCGGGATAATTAATTCGCCACAGCGAGATAAATATTGGAAACCTAATGTACCTTCCACGTCGGTAATTAACTTGCCCCGGCAAGTTATTATTCTCTCGTCGTGGCAAGATATCTCGCCTCGCCGAAATAATTATCTCACCGCGGCAAATTATCTCGCCGCAGCGAAATAAATATCTCGCGCGGAGATATATTATTTCGCCGAGGCGAGATATTATATGGCCGTGGCGAGATAATATCGCGCCGAAGAGAGGTAAAATCGCGCCGAGGCGAGATAAATATTGGCAGCCAATGTGCATTCCACGCTTCCGTACTAACTGACACGTGCAGGATAAAATATCAATTTAGTTTTCGTCTGGGGTGGCCATGGGAGGCCCTATTAGCCTCGGGCCAGATAACGCAGTCATCTACATCCCAAAGACTCTTCACAGGCCTTTGCCATCTGGTCTGCCTTTTGGGGGAAGAGATGACGGGGTGGTTGGAGGGGAAAAAAACACAAACACACACACACACACCCGAAAGCCCTTAAAAGGTCTGTTAAATCTTTATTCAAATGTTTATCTATATAAAATGTACACTCGTCCCAGCCAGGCAAGCTTGTTTCAATCCTTGCCTGGTGTTTGGTGGTTTCCTGTTTATGTTAAGGTGATTCTGAACTCATGGCTGCCAACATGGAAGCCAGAAACATAGACAAATGTGAACATTTCATTCAACAATAACTTGGCAACGAAACAGCCTTGTCCTTGGATACCAGGGTTGGGGGAATGGTCATGTCACATAGAACGTGATGGGACCCGCAAAATATGCATTTGACAAATTTACGAGTCATTTGGAGATCAGAAAATGTGTACTGTCAAAAAGTCGGAAATGGCGTGGTCAGGTTTTCAAAAAATAGCGAGATGCCTCACCTTCCAATGAACAACCAACGTGAGGTATCAGTAATGTACCGTAGCAGTTGAGTCTCAGTTTTGAATAAAACACAACGAAGATTGGACTAAGCACGTTGTAAACCTGGGTTGTTTCAGTCTCAAAAGTGTCCGCCATGTTGACGGTGGGAAATTCAAAACACTGAAGGTTGTGGGCAACATTGCGACGAAAGATCTCGCCATATGTCTCGTAAATTCTCATGACAATGCCACTGATGAAATTCTGATTGTCGATATATTTCAAGGGAAGCAGACTAATACAGGCAAATTGCACTGATTGTCTGTTTTATGTAAATATTCTTCCCTCACCAACTGAAGCAACCAATTTGTTTACATGGATCGACCTTGCCATTAGTTTGTATTCATGCGCCAAAATTACCAATAGAGAATAAAAATTGCAGTTATCTTTAAATAACAAAACTGTGACATATAGTGGAATTAAAAACCCATGTTGTATTCTTTCGTTGTTGAAATATTCGTAAACTGGTTGCTTTTTCACTTCTTTTAGCCGCAAATTGGGGGAACTATTGTTCGTCAAGTAATATTGATGGTACAACTTTATTGGTCTGTCATTCGGCCCCGTTTCGGTATGGTTTCGGTGAGTTCCAGAAATAATGCTCCTAATTTTTCGATCTGGTGTGATTTACATTGCGAATCATTGTAAACGATATATTTCATTATATTTATTTGCGATCCACAAAGATCATCGATAATTTCGAATAATCTGTGGGCTATTAGACTCGTGTCCGCAAGTATTTGTTGATCGAAGTTGTTGTCACCGTAAAGTCACATGTGTTCGTAAGTCGCTTGTTCAAAGTGCGAAAAATAATATTTTTTCTTTCTATCCAACCCACTAGACCTCCTAATCACAATTTAAAATATGACAGAAGTGTGAACATGCAATTTTTCTCTAGGAAATTATTTTATCAGCCGTTGCATAGAAATTCTGAACGAACGTGAAGTATGGCAACACACACACGGCACAATCGAGCTTCAAATTTTTTAGTGCTTTGCCTTATCGAAATATTGGCTAATAAATCTGCATTTTCACAAAAAATCTCTGCACAAAGTTACAAATAGGGCCTCTAAATAATCAAAAATGCAGAAAACGGAATTAAAAAACAGTAATTAGATAACCAAAATACCAAGAAGATTATATACGAATTCATTGCCAATAGCTCGGCCACTCTGAATGGCACAAGTCTAAGAGATCCACACACACACACAAAAATAAATTTACGTAATCTTCACAACACATTATACACTCCATAAATCAGGCAAAGTACGTCCGTCCGTCTGTTTACTTTTTGCATTACACTCTTACTTGCCTCATAATAGTGATTGCGGAAAAATGGTTAGGTCTTGCACATTTGATAAAAGGTATTGAAAATTAATAATAGTGATGGCATTTTCACCTTTGGGCTCTTTTAAATAATAGTGGTGACTGAAATTTTTCTTCAAATTGTCATGTATAATAGTAATTCAGCACTATTATTCAACAGGTCAAGGTATTCTAAAATTCTTACTAATAACACAGGATGGATGGATTCACGGTATTAGGAAAAAGGTTAAAAGAAGTAAATTCTAGCAAACTTTCGTCATATATTCCCGTGCGTTCATTTAACCTGGTGGCCATTGGTAAAACACAGCTTTTTAAATGTATTAACTTGACTGGATGTGAAAAGCACTGTATCTAACCTACAAGTACCGTTCATGGTTTGATCCAGGTAAATTGGGAAAGGGGCCTTTTACATGGTCTTGGGGAAATTATTCATTTAGCCATCTAGACATAAACCCAGCTGGAAGCTTTTTTCCAGAGAGAATACAGGGTAAAATGGGTATCAGTTTATTAGAATCAACTGTCAGAAAAACTGGTTTTGTAACCTGATAATGCTGTATAAGTTAAGGAGCAATAATGTTTTGTTTTGTGCCAGATATTAGGAATTTTATTGCATGTACCCCATTGGGGATGAGGCCTAAGTTTGGACACAGAATGTGGCCACACAAAGCTCTGACGAAGTGGGCAAATCAAAGCATCACCATTCCCCAACATATAATTGAAAGGCTTTCTTTTTTTTATTTTTTGTACCTCAACCAACACCTCATGTGAACGAGCATTGGTTGGAAAGGTAAGGATTGCTTATGGGAGGCAAACGATTAACATTTTCAATAATGCAGAGGAAAGGTGGCACTTCTGTTATGTTTTCTCGTACCACAGAATATATACACTTTCTGATTTAAAAAACAGAGCTCATAGCCTCCCGTTGAAATGGCTCCAGTAAGCTCATCAGTTACCGTTGAAGATCATAATCACCTGCTATGTTTGTGTTGCAAAATTTGTACAAATAATGAAATCTGAATGCTCATTTATCTGTGCAACAATAGTGATTTGATCAGTGTGTTAGATAAATACTTGAAAGAAAGTTGTCATAAGTATTGCCTTCCAGTTATATTAAACACAAGTACATAGTGATAAAGAGGTAAGAGTTTGTCATTTCATGGGACTCTTCGACATCTTGAATGGGTGTTTAGGGGAAACAAAATGTTTTCATGAAAACATAATGTCAAGCAAAATGGTTGAGAAGAAGAATGCGTAACTGTATCGTACCACTGGGGGTGTGGGTGGTACCAGTCTGCAGGTCACAGACTGAATCAGAATAACATAGTCTGTCAACACTAGAGACTAAAACCTAAACTCACTGTTTACAATATTTACTGCACAGGTTTCACAGTGTACATACTAGTAAGAGGGCACAAGAATCAAGAGAAAATCATTATGACAAAAATACTGAATACAGATGGAAATTGAAGGTGGCTTGGGAATGCTGCATGATTCCAGTCCAATCTGGAAATGTGCCACTGTTAAATGGGTCTATATTGTGGATGGGATGTGAACTAGCATCAAATGCTGAGTTGGTCTGTTACTGTTGCAGGCAATATTAATGTGTACCTTTTTTTCTCTGTACAAATTTTTCGGGGGACTAGTAAAATAGCCGGTGTCCGTCCGTTCGTGTATCCGTCCCACTGTGGTTTCCCTATAACTTTAGTTATAGTTGACAAAAAATCATATGAAATTTGGTATGCAGGTTTATCAACATAAAATACAGGTCCAGTTCGAATCGTGTAGTCCGACAATTTTTCGCCAAAGTTATACCCCTTTTCAACTTTGAAAACATCAGTTTTTTTAGTTTCCAACCAATAACTTGAGTTGTAATTGACAGAATCAGAATTTTTGATTGGGGGGGGGGGGGGGGGGGGGCACGCAGTCTTTACGCCACACTGTCAATGGCGTGCTCAAATTTGAGAATGACATGTCGTCGGGCCTCGACGAGCTTGCTCTCCAAACCACTCAGCGCTTGACACAACTCCTGCAGACACAATACTGGAAACTTATATCCGACCTAGAAGTCAAGATATCTGAGTACCTCAACAACCCGCTTCCTCCCAATATCACTGAGCAGGACCAACCGCCTTTCTTGAGCTCTTTCATACTACTAACCCGCTGCTCATCTCAGAGCCGTCGAGCAACTAGCTCACGAGCCTATCGACATGTCAAACGCACCGGAGATGGCACACACGGCGACAAATGAAACGACAATCTCACCTCACCGCACTGTCTGACAAGGCTAGCACACATATTGCCAACGTGTCAATTTACGCCCTAAGTACACGAGAAAAATGTCCTTGGTAAGGAACTAAAATTTATACCAACGCCTCAAAAACCAACCACGTCTAGGCCTCCACCCATGAAGGTCCACACCCCTGCACTACGCAGGGCGGCGTTAATCCCACCCTGAGCCCCGGACAGTCAGCCCTCAAGGGCTGCCCTGATATCCGTATATGGTTCTCACACATTAATATTCACCACCGGTGTCTCTTATGAAGTAATATCCATGGGCGCCCCGCCCATTATAAACATAGGACTCTACCTATGGACCATACAACAAACCAAACACCCACCCCTCCAGGGGGGGGGGGGGGGGTGGCGCACTGTCATGCACGGCAACGGACATGCCTCTACGTGGACCAACCACATACTGACTTATACCACCCACCGACTGTGGTCCGATTCACTACACTATCTAAGACGCCCCTAGCGGCGCTTTGCTGCATAGCGAGATGGGCCTCCGGTGCCCATCTTATCCCACATCAGTCAGATGCTATACATGAAGCTTGTGGGCGAACCGAGTGGCTTGCTGTCCCTTTCCTATCATATCTCAGGACTTTTGGGTCCCTTTTGGCAGCTAGCTTGAAAAGTGGCGGACTTCGTGCATTCTGTGCACGTCGTCTTGTTCCCAACGAGGGTTACCCCTGAGCTTCTACCACATGCATGTCCACTCCTAAACACACGTTGTCCTGTTCATTTATACCGGGACACACCCAGCGTCTGACTATCACGTACGGCCGCTACGTGACGACTTTACTACTGTAGTGCCTACACTCGATACGTCTTCATACCAATAACCATAGTGGGCATTTTGTCCCTTCTAACTACAAACTATACTTTCTAGCCTCTCCGCACTCAGACCTGACTGCGTGAACGTTTAGTTGCTTGTTTTGAACCATAACTCCCATTCGGGTGTTTACTTTCTTACACCTCACAATACTACCGGATCGACCATCCCTGGCGCCGACTGTACCACTGGCGTACCATCCATAGCTTTATGTTTTTATAACCAATAGCGGGAGAGTACCGTATAAACGAAACAACCCCCCCCCCCCACCCCCGGTTGGTACCTTGTAGTGCCGCTCACTTAAGCGCCCTACCACATGTGCAGGATATTTGGGAAGCCTCCCACCTACCTACATTTACTCAACGGCAACAATTAAATAGCTCTCTGCTCTCATCACCATTTCCACCCATGGAGCTTACAAATAATCTTTCGTTGTTTTTGATTTCTTTAATTCTATCCCTTCACCCAATGCTAACCCTGCTTGTGTGGAGTTGGTATGTTGGGGAGCTGACAGTTGCTCGGTGGTTCTCTCCGGGTACTCCGGCTTCCTCCACCCGTAAAACTATCACGGTCATGGTTAGCCATTGTGCAGAAATATGTGACCTTAAACACCAATAAATAAATAAATAAATTTAATCCTATCCTGGACTCTCCCATCATGTTATTCTGTGACATGCTTATTCAAACACTTTACTTCCACCTTACTCTGTACAACCTGTACCGGTATTCGACAATTGTCTTACCAAAACAAAACAATCAACTAACAGACACACCTGCTGTCTCAGCCAATCGCTGTGATGTGTATTCGTTCTACTAACCAATCACATCTCTTCCTCATATCACGTGCATACCTGCATGAAGTCTTGCACCAGTCCGACAATCATTTCCAATCAGACTGTGACTGACTTCACTTCGTTAACTGGCAGCCATTTTGAAATAGTGTTTTCATAACAATATTTAGCTTGTGATTTACCAACTTGTGATCTTTACACATTGTTTATACCACCGCACCCTGCGACACCACTGTTTTTACACACATTCCCTTTCGTGTACAGGTAGTTATTCCGGCCCTACACCCTGACACTGTTACACGTTCATTTTCCACCACCCATTCCACCTTCCTGGTGAAGTTGTAGTAAAATAGGGTTAAACATCCTACTCTGAACTGTACTCACTGCACGAGAAATAACATACTGGAAGTCATGGGACATCCGGATTCTGGAGAAGACAATCTGCGCATTTGGCCATGGATCTTCGTCTCATCGACATGTGATGATAATTCGACTCGTCTGTTTATATTTCAACAATGTTATTATGATGTACTTTTAAATAAATATCTTCACGTGAAGAACTGCATCCTATATTATGTTTTTATAAACTGTCACCAGAATATTTCCATGTGTATATGTGGACTTCGTCGTATGCAATTCGGTGTGAATTGCATCCGCCATATTATTGTTTGATGTTGGTATCGTCGCCATTTTGGTGTGTACATAAATGTGATGTCGACGACTTGTTATTTACTGGTGCCAATGATGAATTACTGGTGAAATATTACTGGTACCATATTGATGTTATTTGGTGGCACTATTACTGCAGGACATCTTTGACAGCGCCTGCTGATGTTAAAATGTCAGGTAAATAGTTTAGTTAGTACATGTGCTTTTGATATCTAGTTTTCTCATATAGTCTCGATAGATACCCACGAGACTACATTTGGCGCTGCGGAGCTCTCGAGCTTGTAACGGGAATTAACATTGTCCCAACAAAATTTATTATTTTTTTTAACATGTACTACCTGACGTTAAAAACTCGCAGTAACTTCAAAAATTAAAATTCACCTCACCTTTAATTAAAATTGGTACTGTACAATGACAACATTTATTTGCTGTTGAACAACACGCCGGGGCGAAATGCCTACGGCAAAAATTCCAGACCAAACATTTAATTCAAATTGGTACTGTACAATGAAAATATTTATTTATTGTTGGAACAACACGCTGGGACGAAATGTCTACGGAGAAAATTCCAAAGTAAGTGAATTGTTTGTATCACGTGACAGTCATGTGATGCTTTGTTTACATTTTCCAAATGTAAACATTCAGATGTGTTGAATGCTGAAATGTGAAAACTTGAGATTGCTTTTTTGATTGTTTGCCTTTTTATAATTTAATATTTCATTCACATTTAATTATATTATGTGACTGAAGATTCCATATATTCATAATTAATTGATTGAGTCCTTAAAATTATTTGAATTTTGATGACAATTTTCTGAAATTTTCACATGTTATTTTTTCCCATCTGATATTACCTGTTCAGAATAAAATTATTCTGAGAATTTATTTTTGAGCAAATATTTTGCTCAAATTATTACAATAATAAAATAGTTTAATACTGAATAAAATATTGGTGTAATTTCACAAATAAATATAAAGTGTTTAATAAAACACTGGAATTTAAGCTGAAATTCAGGTGGAGTGAAATACTCTAGCCATTTTTTCAGTTAATGGACCATTGATAAAAAGAAAAAAAAAAATATATATTTTTATTATAAACTGGCTGAAGATACTGACGGAGTGAATTATTCCGTCTACTTCCCAGGTAAATTTATAAAAGCTGAAAAATTCAGAAAATATTTAATCTAACAATTGAAATATTATTTCTTATGCTGAAATTCAGGTGGAGTGAATTAAGCCCAGCCATTTTTTCAGCTAATAGATCACTGTTAGAAAAAATTACTTAGCTGAAATTTGTAGACTGACGATACTGATGGAATAAAATATTCCGTTTACTTCAGTAAATATTTCAGCTAATAGACCACTGTAGAAAAAATACTTGGCTGAAATTTCTAGACTGAAGATACTGATGGAATGAAATATTCCGTTTACTTCAGTAAATATTTCAGAATATACGTTTTCTTTTCATCTAATGTGAATTGGTTTGCTTATAATTTTTTTTTTATTTTTAATTGAAATTTTTTGAATTGTATTATTATACATCGTATTTCACGATCATGAACAGAAACCAGGGGCTATAAATATTACTCGCCTGGGTTTACTTGTTTTGCGAATAAAGTGAAATACTTAAAAGATTTATTGCTAGATAATTTAAATACTGGCTATAATTTAGCTATTTTCAGCTAGCAGACCACAAACAATAGAGACATATTAACTGAAATAATTTACAGTTAATAGACCATAAATATTCAACATAAGTAGAGGAAAATTCAATTTATATAACTTTAGTTGAACTACTTAAACTGATATTTTCAATTGGGAGAATACGGTTTTGGACTATAAATACAATAAACTGTAATATTGATACAACACTACTAGTATGAATAAGATACAGATAAATAAATCCTCCTTTGCTCAATTGTTGGAGCTACCAGCAGTAGGCTATAACATAGCACCTGTCTCACTCAAAACTAGAGCTAGGTATCAAAATTTAGATGAGGATTTAGGAAGGTCTACACCATATTCACGGTGGACTGCAGAACTAGAACAACTCATCGATTATACAGCTCACAATGAGGGAGACGATGACGCAAGATCAAATGATTTGCATAGTATCCAAGCAGAAAAAGATGCTGCGGATAACTTAATGAGATCACCACAAAGAAAAGTTAGTGCCACACAATATAATTCTGATGATGCTTAATTAAGCACACCAGAAAAATTGCTACAAAATGTAAGTCAAGCTATAAACAAAGCTCACTTAACTAAACCACCTGTAACTATAATTCAACAGAGTGGTAATCAGACAGTACCAGCTTATACAATGGCACAACCACAATACCAAGGTCAAACCCCATACCAAGGGCAACAACAACCACAATACCAGGGTCAACAACCACGATATCAAGGTCAAACACAACAGCCCTATATACCACCTGTGTGTCCACCACAGGGATATTTTTATCCTATGCCACCTCCACCTTTCAATTGGCAGCCACAACAGCAAACACCTCAGATGTCGTATCAAGGTCAACCACAACAGCAAACACCACAGATTCCATATCAAAATCAATTTATGCCACAAAATCGGTTTGCAATGCCACAACAACAGCAACAATGCAATGACTTCAATGCAAACAGAACTCTCAACTATCAAAATTTTTCAGGGAGAGATAATAGAAAGCATATGCAATATCCCAAATCTTTAGTGTATGATGGCAAAACAAACTGGAGAGTATATAGGACAAAATTTATTAAGTATGCTGACTTGCAGAAGTGGAATACGCAAGAGTGCACCGACAATTTATGTTGGTGTTTAACTGGAAAAGCGAGTGAATATTATTCACTCCTCTTAAAAAGAAATCCTGACATTAGATTCGGCGAACTTTTGGAAAAATTAGAAAAGCACTTTGGTTATCAGGATCTTCCAGAAACTGCCCAAATTGAGTTTCAAAGTACAGCTCAAAAACCTGATGAACCCTTACAAGAATAGGCAGATAGAATTTTATCACTAGGGACGCGTGCATTTCAAGATCTCCCTGATGAGCATATGTATAAGCAAGTCATCATGAGATTTTGTCATGGCGTCTTGATACATTAGCAGGTCAGCATGCTGCAAATAATAGACCAACAAGACTTGATCTAGCAATAGATTCTATTAGATGGTACCGACATACTAATAAAGCTATTCATGGCTCAACACCTGAGTTTAAAGATGAGTTTATAAACAAAGAGTCTGCGACTGACAAAAAGGCTGGAAGTGCTGAGCAACCTATAATGGTAGGGGCAATGTCACTCTATGGAGCGCAGAATAAGTCAGTCGAAACGAGGCTATCTCGTTTAGAATCACAAATAGGAGATACAAAAATTAGTAGTGTCGAACAGCCTTTAATGGTAGAGGCAACATCAATCTACAATAAACAAAATAAGTCAGCTGAGACGAGACTGTCTCGTCTAGAGTCACAAATGGCCTAAACCATCTCGTCAGTTGATGAAATAAAATCTGGTATGAGTGATATTCTCTCTAAACTGAATGATATTGGTAAAGCGTTAAACAAAATGCAGACACGAAGCTAATCTCCCTCACCAATAGATGAAGAAAATGCCAAATGCTACAAATGTGGAGGAAGTGGACATTTTCAAAATGTTTGTCCATCGAAAAGTCCACTCATTCAATCCGCCAAGGTGAGGTTTGATTCTAAAACAGACTCAAAAAATGTGAGTGGGACAAGGAATCTAGAGACCTAACTTTGACCCAGGTTGCAGGAGACCTCTCATTACCCTTAGAAACTTCAGCATCACTGGGAAATGATACTGACATTGAAGAAATAACAATCTGTCAATTGAATTATGGTTCAATGTATAGGGTTCCTGTAAAGATTCAAGATTGTTGGGTCACAGCAGTTATTGATACAGCAGCTGAAATCACTATCATTAGTGATAATTTGTTAAAAAGGTTCTCTGCCGAGTCTCAAATAATAAAAAAGTTAAAATGAAAACAGCAGGCAGAGAATTAATAATGTTCGGCTTTATTCTTGATTCAGTATCAATAACAATTGGAAGTCGAACATTCCAAGAAAAAATTTATGTTGCCCCAATTGAGGACGATATGCTGTTGGGACTTGACTTTCTTAGAAAACATAACATAGTTATCAACATTAAAGATAACACTCTAGAAATAGATAACAAAAAATAACTTTACAATATGGTAAACCCATTGGAACCTCTGGTGTTGCTGAAGTCAAAGTGAGCAGTCAAATGAAAATTCCACCAAATACAGTACTTATGCTTAAATGCTCTTTAAGCAAAGGTTTATCGAATTATATTGTGGAACCAGTTGATGGTTTAGAAGTACTTTTACCACAATCTTTGTATTCAAAAGATCAGCAGCCTAAAATCTGTTTTATAAATCTGAACGACCACAATGTTAAATTGAAGGAAAATCAGTTGATTGCTCATGCTGAAGAAGTATGCCAAATAGATTTATTTGATCATGAGATTGAAAATCAATTTAGTGGCCTTAAAGAAAATACTATAGTCACAAGGGAGCAGAATTCTGTTCAACCTGCTATACAGAGAATAGAGCCACTACAAAATATTGAACAATCATTTAATGAAAATCAGAACAGGCATACTAAGGGTAATTCAGAAATAGAAGTTGGAATTACTAGGTGTCAAAATGTCACGAGCATTGATCAGGCTTCTCAAATTAAACCAGGGAGAACTAAAGGTTTTCTACCAAAATTGTTTGAACAAACTGATCTGTTTCATGACACTATTGTGGATATAAGTAATCAAAATTCAGAGCCAACTTCAGATAATGCAAACTCTAAAGAAACAAGTATTTCATTGAGAATAAATGCTAGCCAAAATCATGAACTTGGTGCACATGTGGGTGAAAACAGAGAACTGAATAACCCCGAAAATGGCACATGTTTGGATCAAGCTGGTAAATTTGAACAACATGAAATATTTGATAGCATTAAAATAAATAGTAGTCCGATTCATGAACGTGGTGCACATGTGCGTGAAAACAGAGGACTGAATAACCCCCAAAATAGCACATGTTTGAATCCAACCGGTTTTCTAGGTCCAAATAAAATATTTGGCGACTCAAAAGAAATAAATTCACAGAAAGTTTCAAGTGAATCTCAAAAGATAATGGTGTCAAGATTTAGCGGCAAGATGTGCCAAAAAATTGAATGTCAATCAGTTAAATGAATTGACAGACCTACTTATTGAATATCAGGACGTTTTTGCAAAAGACGAATTTGATTTAAGTAATTTTACTGAGATTGAACACAAAATTGAAACTGAAGATGCTAAGCCCATTAAAATCGTATGGGCCGAACACCCGTAGGCTTTGAAAAAGAAGAAGAAGCACACTTAGATAAAATGTTAAAAGCAGGCATAATACAACCATCAAATTCAGAATGGGCGGCTGCTCCTGTTTTGGTGAGAAAACCAGATGGGGGTGTATGATGGTGCGTAGATTACAGAGCCTTAAATTCAGTCACTGTAAAAGACATGTACCCATTACCATTGGTCGAAGAATGTTTAGATACAGTCCGACAATAAATGGTTCTCGAAACTTGATTCAAATTCTGCATATTGGCAAGTTAATATCAGCGAAAAGGACAGACAGAAAACGGCCTTTATTACTAAACATGGTCTATTTGAATTTGTAAAGATGGGCTTTGGACTCTGTAACGCGCCTGCATGTTATTCCCGGATTATGAATCTTGTCTTGAGATGTTTAAATTGGAAGATTGCATTGGCCTTCTTGGACGACATTGTCACATTGGGTAAAAATTTCTCAAGACATCTGGAGAATCTTAAAAAAGTATTGCATCGTTTCAGAGAATATCACTTGAAACGAAAACCAAAGAAACGTGAATTTTTTAGAAAACAAATTGAATTCCTAGGACGAATAGTAAGCAATCGTGGAATTGAAATTGGAGAAACAGCTACAGAAGTAGTCTGGAATTGGCCAAAACCGACCAATTCTAAAGAGGTTGAACGATTTTTAGGCCTGGCAAATTATCACAGAGTGTTCATAAAAGACTATGCAAAATTGGCTAAACCTTTGTATAATTTGACGGGTAAAAATGCTTTTCAATGGGGTGAAGATCAAGAAAAAGCGTTTTTGGCAATAAAAACCTCATTAACTGAAGCTCCAATTTTAGGATTGCCGAATGCAAGCGATTCTTTCATTTTAGACACGGATGCCTCTGATTATGCAATTGGAGCAGAATTAATCCAGATACAAAATGGAGAGGAACGTGTAATTGCATTCGATAGTTTCGTCCTAAGTGCAGAACAAAGAAGGTATTGCACTACAAGAAAAGAACTGTTAGCAGTTATAACATTTACAAGACAATTTTGTCACTATCTCTTGGCAGACCATTTGTCATAAGAACTGACCATAGTAGTCTGACTTGGTTATTAAACTTCAAAGAGCCTCAAGGTCAAATAGCTCGTTGGATGGAAGAATTAAGTCAGTATGATATGGTTGTGCAACATAGACCCGGTAATAAACATGGCAATGCAGATGCATTATCTCGCATCCCACAAAAAAGGATTTTGTCCTAATTATAAGTTAGGCAGCAATATTGAAACTTTGCCTTGTAAAGGATGTTCTTACTATAAACGGGCACATGAGAAATGGAATACATTTGCCACAGAGATAGATTATGTAGTGCCATTATCTTCAGATAAATCTGAAATTACTCAACATCTTCCTGTAACCAATTGCAAAGTAGGGCAAAAGGCCAACTACTCTGTGGTGTAACAGGAAGAGGGAGTGAAAGCTTCCATTGAATTAAAAACATGTTCTGTTGAACACAAAAAGGCTGCTAATGAACAAATTTTCAACTCATTTCCCTTTGTCAGAAATGACTCTTGGTGAAATGCCGATGGTTCAATGCGACAAGAGAGTAATGAGGCTGAAATATACTGGACAGAAAAAACGACCAAGACCCGGAAAAACAAATTCTTGGCCTTGGGATCCTGGGGGATCTAATAATTATATAGAACAACCTTCAATAAATTTAACAGATATTGGAGTGGTGTACTTCAAGCTGTGATCCTTGGGATGATGAAGGTTGTTGGAACAGTTACCCCCATGTAAATAATGTAGATAACCAATTACCTTTTTATCACATGAATTTGACATTTGGTCCAGAATTCCCAAAAGATTCAGAAACAAAATGTTGTAAAAATACGACTATTGATCGATATTCTGGATTTTCTATATCTGGGTTTTTAACTGAAGATTGGAAAAATGCTCAAAAGGAAGACCCAGATATCATTATTTTGAGGCGGTGGCTAAAACACTCAGAAGAACCTACTGAGGGAGAAATATTTTTAGCAAGCCCTGCTTCAAAGTATTATTGGATCAATAAGGTGCAATTCACTCTTGAAAGTGAATTGATAAAAAAAGAAGCAATACAGATGCTTCACAACTTTTGGTACCAAAATCCATGACAGAAGAGGTAATCAGGCTAAACCATGACTTGCCCTCAGCAGGCCACCAGGGAATAGATAGAACTAGAACAACAAGAGGCCCCTAGAGGCCTTAACTGCTCACCTGATAAAATTGCTTACAGTAGGATGCAAATTCACATTAAGATCATATCTACATGTTATTATATAGTTAATATATAGTTAATCATTTTAGCTATGATCTGTTGGGTTAAATTTTTGAGGGCATAAAATCACTCAAAAAACTTCAAAACACATTTTGATGCAAAGAGAAAAAATCTCCCAGAGGACTCACTCACTCACTCCCACGCCCCCCCCCCCCTCCACCAGGGAGAATGTTCATTTTTTCATAAAATCACTCAAAACCAAAAAATGTTGTGGGTGCCAATGGAATTTATGCCCCTTGTGGCGCCTCGTGGGCTTGGCAACTTTATTTGAAAAAACTTGAATTGACAAATGACAAGGAACGTGCATATAAAATTTGGCTCAATTCGGCCCAATAGTTTATGAGAAGTCAATAATGTAAAGTTAATGCTGGAAGGTCAGATGGACAGAAAGTGATTACTGAACAACCCCTTGAGCTTTGCTCTGGTGAGCAAAAAAGAAGAGACCTCAAGGGGCCTTAATCGCTCACCTGTTTAAAGAAGGATTTAATGTCACATTCAGCATCTATGGCTAGTCAACACGACAGAGCCCAAATATGTACCAAGGCACTTGATTTAAACTAAATGCCCCAAAGGACAGTAATTGTTCACCTGACAAAACTGTTAAACAAATGATTTAAGGTCACATTTATTCAGCAATTACATGTTAATATAATTGAACTAATTTAGCTATGGAAGTTGGGGTGGGGGAGAAGGGTCTGTTGAGTGAATTGTTTTTTTTACATCACTCCAAATCCTCCAAATCTTGTTCTCAAACAAAAAAAATCCATTTTACCCATTAGAAACCCTTCTCCCCCATCCCGATTCCCAAGCCTCAAGTGTATTGCGGGGTCCCAATTTGAACAATCATTAATCTTATGTACTCAAATTTACATGTAACTAAAGTTTATCACAATCAGCTCAGTCAGGCATGGGAGCAATTCATTTAAACAAATAGAAAATTCTCCACAGGGTTGTTCTGTGTTAAATTTCAAACCCCTCTCTGCCCATCAAAATCGGTCAAACATAACACTTTCAACAAACTTTAACTCTTTACCTAACATGAAAAGCAGACGACACTTGCAAATAAAATTCTTGAATAACTAATTTTTTTCTCATTTTTTGTCTCAAAAACATAGGTTAAGACCCCTCATTGGAACGAGCTCGTTCCAAAGAGGGGTCATAACCTATGTTTTTGAGACAAAAAATGAAAATATAATGAAAATTAAGTGGCGATTTTTTAGAATAGCGCTGACCGGTTTTGGCCATTACGTTGGGTAAAGGGTTAATCTGAGAGTCATAGTAATGTTATATACTAAATATCAAAAGATTTTGCCTGGTGGATCAACAGAAGAACTTTGAAAAATATGGATTCTATTGTGCCAAGTTAAAATTTGGGATCCCATATACAGCCCAAATATGGGCACATGGATCTGATTTGAATCACCACACTAAGGATGTCAATACAATACAAAAGAATCTGACTTGTGGATGTGAAGAAGATTCCTCATATATACTGCACAAAGTTAAAATTTGGAATCCCACAGGGAGCCCAAATATAACCAAAGGGACTTGATTTGAACAAATTTGAATCCAAACCTCCCAAAGTTTCTGCATATCAAATATTAAAAGATTCTGACCAGTTGATGGATCTTAAGCTTTTTAAAGGAATTTCCCCATATTGCACTAAGTTAAAATGTTTGTTGCCATAGGGATCCCAAATATGAACAGAGACTACATTTGAACAAACTGGAATCTGACCTCACTAAGAATATTGCAATTTATTTATTTAATGGTGTTTAACTGGTTGAGCGCTACAATTCTTACACTGTGCAGTTGATGCATGTTTATTTTTTTCAGAAGTTTTTCAAATAATGTATGATTCATATATCTTGACTTTTTTACCCTTTCTTTCGATGAAACCCATCAACATGTATACATATTTTTTAAGGTAATTAAATTTTCTTCAAGGCTTCATATTTTATTTTACCGTATATTGTATTAATTACAGATAACACAGGTAAAAAGGAAACTAATTGACAATAAAAATGGTAAAAATTTAAAACATAAGGGAAAATTAAGATTTTTGACTTTGTTGTTTACTTTCCACTCCCAAAACATACCCTTTTATCAAAGGTAACCCTATTGGTTGATTGTGGTGCATAGTAGGTGTATAACAGGTATATTATCATTAACGAGCAAACAGTTACAGGTGTTGCAGATAGCTAATTAGCAACCAGGTAAAAAATGAAGAAAAAAAAAAATTTTTTTTTTGTTCACTGGAGTCCCACAAGATACTGCCCTAGCACATATCCTGTACAAATAGCACTAGCATAATAACTTTGTCATAATATGACAGGTAAATTACAGCTAAAATATGTGAATGAATCAAAAAAGTTGTAGGATAACAGGTTGTGACCCTGTCTGCACACTGCATGTGCTAACCTGCAGATACACACACACAGTTCCTCCCCAAATATGTTGGATAACCACAAAAAATTGGGTTATCAACTTATCTCTTATTTTTGCCAACAGTTCCGACACAATTTTATTGTGGTTATCCTACAACTTATATGAGGAGGTACTGTACAAGAATGGCACATGGTATGTGACCCAAAACGTCTACAGTAGAGGCCGAAACGTCCCACTCCCAGGGACAAAACGTTCAAGTGCCTTGAGAACAAGTGTAAGTATTCACAGAGCCTTCGTTGGGTTATGCACTGTTTCAAAATACACAAGACCCAGGAAAGTATGAGGGTGGGGGTGGGGACGAACATCTCGAAATATTTTTAAATGATATATCTGAACGGCAGTGTAAAAGAACTGTTGCCAATTTACCTTGGATTCTGATGCCGGTACACGTGTTTGACACAATTTGTATTGTATTTTTAAACAAGACGGCTGGCTCGCTTCAATTAAATAAAAATATATCTTACATAATGTTCCTGGCATTGGGGAAGGGGGTCCTTTCTTTGTGTTCTCCGTTGGACATGTCAATTCTACATTTTTAATGCATGAATAAATATGCGTGAATGAACGCCAAACAGGCACAACATATTTGAACAGTGCAATGATGCCATTGCAAATTTCCTGCATAAATTAACTCAGATTTCGACCTTCACTTCCGTCTGGATAATTCTCGAATTCTGTATTGTTTTTGATGAAATAATCCACCCCCTATCATATTTATTGGGATAACAATAAAATTTACTAAAATTATTGATTTTAACAACTTTTATGGACAAAACTTGTCTTGTTATTTACTGCTAAAAAAAGTCCAAAATATCCGGGACAGACATTCGCACGTGCTATTCAACTTTCATTCTCCGACTTTACAATTAAAAAAATGACAACTAAATCATCAAAACGGGATGTTCACACAAGAATGCATTGTTTTATTTAACTACGGATGTATTAAAACTGACAAGGGGGTAAAATTATTTCTATCTCTTACAGAACACCCCATTCGAAAATTTTTGACAACAGCAAACAAACTTGGGTCAAGTTGGGGATTTCCCATTTCGTTTTTATGAAAAATTACGTGAAAATTAATCATTTAATTTAGCTTAACACAGACCATTGGTCATTTCCCGCATGCGCAATTTGGTGAACTTACCAGTGGTCAATCTTATATACACCAAACAGTTTCAAACCAGGAGCTATTAATTGTGTTTTATATGTAAATACAAAGGTCAATAAAATCACATTAATGAAAGCCATGATCGTGGATCCCCACACTTTACAGGAGATCCACAATCGTGGCTTACCACACCCAACCAGTTAAGGTCACATATTTTTGCACAATGGCTAATCAATGACCACAACAGGAGTATTAACTCAAGACCAGGAGTGTGAGCGTTAATAAGCCATGTTGCCCATTTTAGAGAGGGTTTGCACCTCCAAAGCACTGGTGACTGGGTCCTATTTTATCAGTAAAACACAGCCTGTTTACCACAGTAAACAGGCACTGCTTCACATCCCGGGTTCCCGCAGGGGAAGAATATTGCAAACCAAATATTGAAAGATTTTACAGGTGGAAATGAAAAAAGTTTTTAAAGAATATTCCCCATATTGTTCTAATTTCAAATTCTAAAGTTCAAATTTGTCCTCGCCCTCCCCACTATGACTTTAGGAAATGGATTTTAAGAAACTTGAATCCTAAGGATGCTTTCCTCATATTCGACAGTTAAAAATAGGGTTCCCTAGGGAGCCCAAATATGAACTCAGGGACTTGATTTGAAGAAACTCTCTCACCCACTAAGGATGCTACAAACCAAATATCAAACAATTCTGACCAATGGATTGAAGATGATTTTTAAAGAACATCCTCATATTACATCAAGTTAAAATTCGGGATCCCACCAGGAGCCCAAATATGACTCAAGTGACTTTTTAAATAAGCTTTATAAATAAATTTCCTCATATTGCCTGAAGTTAAAAGTTAGACTATCACAGGGAGACCTAATATGAATCTAAGGACTTGTTTTGAACAAACCTGAATCTGCCACTTCTAAGGATGTTGTATACCAAGTATCAAGTGATTCTGATTGTTGGTTCTGGAGAAAAAATTATTTTTCAAAAATTTTTCATGGATGCTAAGTAATAGCCCTTGTGGTACACCCTGTAGGCATGGCAACATTATTTGGACAAACTTGAACTGACATATAAGAAACATGTTTATCAAACTTGGTTCTATTTGACCCAGTACTTGATGAGATGTCAAGAATGTAAAGTTCCCACTGACAAGCCAGACAGACAGACTCAGAGGCAACGATGGATGGAAAGTGATCATTAAAGCCCCCCCCCCCCCCCCCCCCCCCCCCCCCCCCCCACCCTTGAGCTTTGCTAAGCTTAGCTAACAAACTTGAATCTGACAAACCCTCCTTCCACATCAAAGGATGCTGTAAATACCAAATATCAAGAGATTCTGACTGGCAGATCTGAAGGAAAAGATTTTTCTAGGATTTTTCTCATATTACACGAAATTAAAATTCGGGCTCCCATAAGGAGCCCAAATATGAACCAAGTGTCTTAATGTCTCGCAAAGCTGCTGAGTACCAAATATCAAGAGATTCTGACTGGTTGATCTGGAGAAGAATTTCAAAGTATTCCTCCTACTGCACCAAGTTAAAATTCAGGCTTGCATAAAAAGCCCAAATATGGACCCAGGGACTTGATTTAAACAAATTTAAATTTGATCCCCCCTCCACCCCAAGGATGTTTATACCAAATATCAGGTGATTCTAATTGGTGGATTTTTAAAGGATTTTTCTCATACTGCACAACATTAAACTTCGGGCTTTGACAGGGTGCCCAAATATGAACCCAGAGTTTTGATTTGAACAAATTTGAATCCGACTCCCATAAGGAACATGTATACCAAAAGATTCTGACTGGTAGTTCAAGAAGAAGAAGATTTTTTAAAAATTTTTCTTCTATTGCACTAAGTTAAACTTTGGGCTTCCATTGCATGCAAAAATACTAATCCAGGATGTTGAATTGAAGAAACTTGTATCTGATCCTCCTTACGATGATGTATACCAATATCAAAAGATTCTGATTAGTGGTTATGGAGAACATTTTGCTACAAAAATTTTTGTTGGAATATCAAAATTCTGATTGGTGGTTCTGGAGAACATTTTGTTAAAAATTTTTTTTTTAGGGGTACTAACAGATTTATACCCCACCGGGGCTCAAACACATGGCAATTGACATATAATGAGGAATATGAATATCAAATTTGGTTCAATTCAACCCAGCAGTTTAATAATAGTCAATAATTGTAAAGTTCATGTCGGAAGTCTGTCTGTCTGTCTGTCTGTCTGTCTGTCTGTCTGTCTGAATGCTATCTGAAAGCAAGCTCGGGGTAAAGACATTCTGAAAACTGCCCGAAGAACTCGATTTTTACTATGCCAACTTAGACCTTTGCCACATGAAGCTTTTCGACTAAATTCAGCCAGGGATATACAGTGGCGTAGCCAGCTCAAAGTGTGTGTGGGTGTGGGGGGGGGGGGGGGGGGGGGGGGCAGGGCGAAAAATTAAAAAAATTACCTTAACCAATTGACCGTTCCCGTGATTTTGGTTTGGCTAACCGATCGTTCGGTTTTGCAAAAATTCTTGGCTAACCATTTTGCAAGTTTTTGTCACCAGTTAAAAGCTATGAAAATAGTGTTTCAAATATAATTTTGTTCGGGTGTTAGGCTTCCTGAGAGTGTAGGCGTGGGTCACGAGGAGTTAAACCGATTTAATTTGTAACCATGAAATTATAAAAATATACTTTCCGTTTTGAAGCCGATAGGTATTGCTCTATTTCAGTGAAATCGAGTGCCCCTGAAGCAGATGACAAAATGGGTGTAGTGACTGAACTCATTTGAAAGTTAAACACGGACAAGTCAGAATGATAAGAGTAGTTATCTCCCTTATTCTACTCTTTTTTTACAATTCATTTCCAAGAAACTGCATTTCAATTTTCAGTCAGAAAACTCGCACATGTCAGCCTGGTTTAGAGTCGTTTTAATAGGGGGTGAGACCTCTCGAATTTCTAACTAGCGGTTGAGTTGTGATAGGGTATGGGGTGTGCGGAAAAAACTTTCCAGGCCTTCACATTTCAGAATTTTGCATCCCTAAATTTTGAGCTAGTTTACCTAGGTAACAATAATCAGGGTTTCCACCAGAGGGAAATAAATCTGTCCGATATGGGGGCGGCCAAGGGTCAACGATGGTTTGGCCCATGGTAAAAAAAAAATTGAATTCCTGTGTCCAAAAACACCCCATTTCAATCTAAAAATCTACAACCTTACCTCATGGACCTAACCCCTACAATTTTTATGCCATTTTTGGACATGAAGATTTTTAAAGAATAATTCTCATACGGCACTAAGTTAAAATTCGGGCTCACAGGGAGCCCAAATATTAACCCAGGGACTCGATTTAAACAAACCTGAATCTGAACCCACTAGAAATGTTATATAACAAATATGAAAGAATTCGGCCCAGTGGATCTGAAGAAAAAGATTTTTTTTAATTTTGGAAAGAAATTTAGAGTGTTATCAGAGTTATGCCCCCTGTGGTACCCCTGTGGGCGTGGCAACCTCATTTGAACAAATTGACATGTGATAGGGAACATGCACAGCAAATTTTGTTGAATTTGGTCCAGTAGTTCGTGAGAAGTCAATAATGTAAAGTTAACACTGGATGGACGACGAAGGACAATGACGGAAGACGGATGGAAAGTGATTAGTAAAGCTCCCCTTGAGCTTCGCTCAGGTGAGCTAAAAACTCATTTCCAGATTTTGGTCCAAAATTTCTAAGTCCAGACTGGACTCCAAATTTTCAGCATATATATGAAGCCAGGGACTTGGCTTGAACAAACTTGAATCTCAACTCCCTAAGGATACTGTATACCAAATATCAAAAGATTCTGACTGGTGGATCTGAAGAAGAAGATTTTTAAAGCATATTCCACATATTGCACTAAGTTGAAATTTGGGCTCCCATAGGGAGCCCAAATATTGCCCCAGGGTCCCAATTTGAACAAAATGGAATCTGACCCCCCGAGAGATGTTATATACCAAATATGAAAAGATTCTGACTGGTGGAACTGAAGAAGATGATTTTTGAAAAAAATTCCGCATATTGCACTAAGTTAAAATTCGGACTCCCATAGGGAGTGCAAATATTGACCCAGGTACTCGATTTAAACAAACTTGAATCTAACCCCCATAGAGATGCTATATACCAAATATGAAAAGATTCTGACTGGTGGATGTGAAGAAGATTTTTAAAGAAAATTCAACATATTGCACTAAGTTAAATTTCCAAATATCAACCCAGGGACTCGATTTGAATAAATTTGAATCTGCCCCCCCACCCCCCCTAGAGATGTTGTATACCAAATATGAAAGAATTCTGCCGGGTGGATCTGAAGAAGATTTTTAAAGAATAATCCTCATATTGCACTAAGTTAAAATTCGTGCTCCCATAGGGAGCCCAAATATCAACCCAGGGACTCAATTTGAACAAACGTGCTTCTGACCCCCCCCCCCCCCCCCCCCCCCCAGAGATGTTGTATACCAAATATGAAAGAATTATACCTGGTGGATCTGAAGAAGAAGATTTTTAAAGAATAATCCTCATGTTGCAACAAGTTAAAATTTGGGCTCCCGTAGGGAGCCCAAATATTAACTCATGGACCCGATTTGAACAATCTTGAATCTGACCCCCCTAGAGGAGATGTATACCAAATATGAAAGAATTCTGCCTGTTGGATCTGAAGAAGAAAATTTTTAAAGAATAATCCTCATATTGCACGAAGTTAAAATTTGGGCTCCGATAGAGAGCCCAAAATATCAACCCAGGGACTCAATTTGAACAAACGTGCTTCTGACGCCCCCCCCCCCCCCCCCCCCCCCCCCCCACCAGAGATGTTGTATACCAAATATGAAAGAATTATACCTGGTGGATCTGAAGAAGAAGATTTTTAAAGAATAATCCTCATGTTGCAACAAGTTAAAATTTGGGCTCCCATAGGGAGCCCAAATATTAACTCATGGACCCGATTTGAACAATCTTGAATCTGACCCCCCTAGAGATGTTGTATACCAAATATGAAAAAATTCTGCCTGTTGGATCTGAAGAAGAAAATTTTTAAAGAATAATCCTCATATTGCACGAAGTTAAAATTTGGGCTCCGATAGAGAGCCCAAAATATCAACCCAGGGACTCAATTTGAACAAACTTGAATCTGACCCCCCTAGAGATGTTGTATACCAAATATGGAAGAATTCTGACTGGTGGATATGAAGAAGAAGATTTTTAAAGAATAATCCTCATATTGCACTAAGTTCAAATTTGGGCTCCCATAGGGAGCCCAAATATGAACCCGGGGACTCGATTTGAACAATCTTGAATCTGAGCCCCCTAGAGATGTTGTATACCAAATATGAAAGAATTCTGCCTGTTGGATCTGAAGAAGAAAATTTTTAAAGAATAATCCTCATATTGCACGAAGTTAAAATTTGGGCTCCGATAGAGAGCCCAAAATATCAACCCAGGGACTCAATTTGAACAAACTTGAATCTGACCCCCCTAGAGATGTTGTATACCAAATATGGAAGAATTCTGACTGGTGGATATGAAGAAGAAGATTTTTAAAGAATAATCCTCATATTGCACTAAGTTCAAATTTGGGCTCCCATAGGGAGCCCAAATATGAACCCGGGGACTCGATTTGAACAATCTTGAATCTGAGCCCCCTAGAGATGTTGTATACCAAATATGAAAGAATTCTAGCTGGTGGATCTGAAGAACAAGATTTTTAAAGAATAATCCTCATATTGCACCAAGTTAAAATTTGGGCTCCGATAGAGAGCCCAAAATATCAACCCAGGGACTCAATTTGAACAAACTTGAATCTGACCCCCCTAGAGATGTTGTATACCAAATATGGAAGAATTCTGACTGGTGGATATGAAGAAGAAGATTTTTAAAGAATAATTGTCATATTGCACTAAGTTCAAATTTGGGCTCCCATAGGGAGCCCAAATATGAACCCGGGGACTCGATTTGAACAATCTTGAATCTGAGCCCCCTAGAGATGTTGTATACCAAATATGAAAGAATTCTAGCTGGTGGATCTGAAGAACAAGATTTTTAATGAATAATCCTCATATTGCACCAAGTTAAAATTTGGGCTCCCATAGGGAGCCCAAATATTAACCTAAGGACTCGCTTTGAACAAATCTGAATCTGACCCCCCTAGAAATGTTGTATACCAAATATGGAAGAATTCGGCCCAGTGGATCTGAAGAAGATTTTTTTTAATTTTGGAAACAAATTTAGGGTGCTATCAGAGTTATGCCCCCTGTGGTGCCCCTGTGGGCGTGACAACTTTGTTTGAACAAATTTGAATTGACATATGACAGGGAACATGCACAGCAAATTTTGTTGAATTTGGTCCAGTAGTTCGTGAGAAGAAGTCGATAATGTAAAGTTAACGCCGGACGGACGACGACGGGCGACGGACAGAAAGTGATTAGTAAAGCTCCCCTTGAGCTTCGCTCAGGTGAGCTAAAAATACAGAATAACTACTTTTGGTATGGAATGACCCAAGAAATTGAAAATTTCGTACTCTCTTGTGTTAAATGCAATAAAAATAAAAAGATTACAAGAAAAGGCAAATATCATTTAACAAAATTCCATGCTGGTGCCCCCATGGAACGAGTACATCTAGATTTTCTTGGGTCATTGCCTAAAAGTATTAAAGGGAATGAATATATATTAACGATGGTAGATCAATTTACTAAATGGGTAGAATGCATACCACTACCATCACAAACTGCAGAAGTCACAGCTCAGGCGGCTGTGAATGAATTCTTTTCTCGGTTTGGTTATCCCTTTCAAATATTTACAGACCAAGGTAGGAATTTTGAAAGTAATGTGTGATTTACCACAAATTCATAAGGCTAGAACTACACCATATAGGCCTTCTGCTAATGGACAAGTGGAGAGGTATAATCGCACTTTATTAGATTCAATACGTTGCTTTACTGATAGATCACAGCATGCATGGGATGAGAATTTAGCTCAGATTGCTGGCGGTTTACGGTGTTCAGTTAATCGAAATACAGGATTCACCCCAAACAAGCTCATGTTGGGCAGAGAAATAAACCACCCAGCTGACCTTATGTTTAGAATAGCATCTGAAACTACTGTGGATTCTCCAGCAGTAGATACATATGTTTCATCACTTGAAGAAACAATCAAACTCGCCCATGAAACAGCTCGATCTACACTAAAGTCAACGCAAGAAAGAATGAAAAGAGATTATGACTTAAAAGTTCTAGTTAAAGAATATAATTGTAATGACCTGGTGTATATACTTGATTCCTCAACTAAAAAAGGAAAATCTAAAAAATTATCTCCTTTATGGAAAGGACCATGGATCCTAATATCTAAATTGACCCCTTATCTATATGAAATCAAGTTGAGAAATAGAACCACAATAGTTAACCATGATCGTTTGAAACTTTGTAAGGATCGTATAATTCCGAGATGGATGAAAAATTATCTAGACAAAGATTCAGGAGAGCAAACAATGGAGGAAGTTGATTCTTCTAAAGAAGCTCTCTATTGTTTCTGTCAAAAACCAGACCTCGAACAATTTATGATACAGTGTGACTATTGTCATGAATGGTTTCATGGATCATGTGTTAATATAAATGCTGAGGGGGCTAAGAATTTAGATACATATCAGTGCCGATCATGTATATAACTTTTAAAACAGACTGTTTTTATAACTAAATATTTTTGTTTATTACAGGCAAAATAAATTTTAAAATACTTATACATGTGAGACGAATGACTGATGAGGGAAAACTATTCAGACCAGCAGATAAGTTGATATACGACTTAGCTATGGTGCCAAGAAACTTGATCACTCAGAAAGAGATGAATGAACTGATTATCCAACAATATTCCATTGCGATATATACTGGAGATGGTAAATGGATAAATCATTTACGCAAGAGTGGTCAAACTCTTTATTCAAATTCTTGGCTGGATGAGCATCTTCCCTCTTTAGATGGAAAAACATTTACTTTCAAGAAAAGTGTTGGGACTGCACAGGCTAAATATTCGGCTGATTATTCGGAATCTTCCTGTCAGGATATACGCTTGAAGACGCAGCCGGAAATACAGAGGATCACTACTACTATAACTGCCTCCTCCTCTGCAAGAGCCGTGGTAGCCTTATCACAGGAAAGCAAGGAGTCCAGTAGCGCCTCTGACTGTGGGTTGGTGGATCGCCCAGGGAGTAATACAACGTCTATGCCAATAGTAGGCCTAAATAAAGTATTTCAAAATGGCGGTGTAGTGCACTCTGGGGGATATACGTGTCCGGCAGTTGGCGGTAGATCGTTTGACTCCACAAACAGGTTCACCAATAGCTTGGGGGATAGCCCCATGGATGTCACTGCGTCTGCAGGTCAGGTCCCTCTGCCTCTTTTGGTGAGCGACCAGGCAATAGAGCTGGACGGTGTAGTATCTGGGGAGAGATCAGCCCGGGTACCCAGGGAGCCTCAGCCACGACCTTCTGGAACTGGACCTGGATGGGGTCTGGGGTGTCGCCCAAAAGTCGACACAGCGCCTACAGGTCATATTCCCCTCTCTAACGGAGGTAATATGATTATAGAGGTGGGCGGTGTGGCGACTGGCGAGAGACCAACTAGGGTCTCGGGTCCCACTTTTGAGGGTCAGGTTTGGTTCGGCCGTGACTCGGTGAATGGCCCCACGGGTGACACAATGGCTGCTACACATGCTTCTTCCCCATTTGAGCGTGGCTTGATAATAAAGGCGGATATTGCTGCATCTGGGGGGAGATCTGCTTGTCTTACGGAGGGGCCACCATCTTACCAAAAACAAAATGAACAGGCATCTCCTTCTGGTTCAGCTGATAATGTGGGTGGTGGGCCGGTGGGTAGAACAATGTCTGACATTCAGATTTCTTTATTCTCAAAAGGGGATCGCACTGCAGTTAAAACAGACATTGTGGTGCCCGCTGCTCAGCCAGCTATCACTTCGGAGCCAAGGTCGAAGGGATGTAATAAGAGAGCAATGGATGAATCGCCACACTCCAGTCGAGTATATGAGAAAGCGACAAAGAAACCATGTAACATCTCATCTATACTAACACCATCAAGTAACAGAGCGGTAACCCACGAGCAATCAAAGACTGGTGAATCCATATTGAAACACCTAGTGGGATGAAAAGTGGTTCTAAATGTCCGATTTCGGATTGCAGTATGGTAACAAAGAAAATTCTCATATACCTATAGCATTTTGGGATGGAGATTTAAATTGTGACGATAATAGTCCGTCAAATCAGATGATTATACTTGACAAACTTTGCTCTCTTATTATTGGGCCGAATGGAACGTTGCAGGATTTGATGAATGTAGTATCTTCAGCTAGTCTTCCAAGAGATGTACATTTTTCTCATGTGTACTTAGGGCGTAAGTTGACAGGTTGGTAATATGTGTGCTAGCCTTGTCAGCCAGTGCTGCGAGGTGAGACTGTCATTTCATTTGTCGCCGTGTGTGCCGTCTCCGGGTGCGTTTGACATGTTGATAGGCTCGTGAGCAAGTTACTCGACGGCTCTGAGATGAGCAGCGGGTTAGTAGTATGAAAGAGCTCAAGAAAGGCGGTTGGTCCTGCTCGGTGATATTAGGAGGAAGCGGGTTGTTGAGGTACTCAGATATCTTGACTTCTAGGTCGGATATATGCTTCCAGTATTGTGTCTGTAGGAGTTGTGTCAAGCGCTGAGTGGTTTGGAGAGCAAGCTCATCAAGGCCCGACGACAGGTTATTTTCAAATATGAGCACGCCATTGACAGTGCGGCGTAGATATGTTTTTATAGTACTGAGAAGATCTGCGGGCACGACGTTTTGTGCGTTGCATTGTTGATAAATGCGGTGTTTATGGTGCGCATCAGCTTCCCGAAACATAAGTCTCCGAGTATTATTGAGTTGCAGTCGGAGCTTGCGGTGGGTTTCAGGGTTAAACGACTCCATTGTGAAGACGAGGTAAAGAATTAAGAGATGAGGTGGACCTCTATTGTATTTGTCCGGAATTAGCTTCCGCAGTGTGTAACCTAGGTTTCGGCCTGTGCGACCTTATCAAACAAACAAATACAGAGATCTGTTGTATTTACGTGGAACTGTTACCAAACCCAATTGGGTGGAAGTCTGTACGTTAATCCGAAGTATTGAACTGTTGGTCAGGATTAGCAATGATAGCGACTTAGGTAAGGCAGCTGCGAGTGTGAAAGTCGGAAATGGACACTACTTTATAGTGTTGTGTTATGGTTGAGTGAGACCCGTGAGAACACAATGAAGAGCTGTAGCCTTGGTAGCCAGCTGGAATGAGAGTGCTAAAGCTAAATTGTGATGATCGTTTTGTATCAATCCGAGCGCCAAGAGCTGGCAATGGTAGCTCGGTACGTCGTTGGTCGATGTAAAAAAGGGTGTGGGTCACCAGTGTGTATTTCACCCGGGGGGTGGAATATGTGATGGTTGTTGGTACCAGTCCGAGCGCTAAGAGCTGAGAATGTTAGCTCGAAAATGCTTTCGGGAGGGTATACTTTGAAAGTCGTGGGTCGACGTAAAAGCTGGTGTGGGTCACTAGTAAGTACTTTGTAGTCTCGTGGGTATCTATCGAGACTATATGAGAAAACTAGATATCAAAAGCACATGTACTAACTAAACTATGTACCTGACATTTTAACATCAGCAGGCGCTGTCAAAGATGTCTTGCAGTAATAGTTCCACCAAATAACATCAATATATCATCAATATGGTACCAGTAATATTTCACCAGTAATTCATCATTGGCACCAGTAAATAACAAGTCGTCGACATCACATTTATGTACACATCAAAATGGCGACGATACCAACATCAAACAATAATATGGCGGATGCAATTCACACCGAATTGCATACGACGAAGTCCACATATACACATGGAAATATTCTGGTGACAGTTTATAAAAACATCATATAGGATGTAGTTCTTCACGTGAAGATATTCATTTAAAAGTACATCATAATAACATTGTTGAAATATAAACAGACGAGACGAATTATCATCACATGTCGAACAACATCAAACAATAATATGGCGGATGCAATTCACACCGAATTAGATTAGATTAAACATATTTTATTTGCCATTTGATAATGCAAATCAGGATTGGAGGACAAGTGCTTACCATTTAGAAGCCCCTCCGTTCCTGTACAAAGACTAACAATTTACTATATGGCAGAACGTATTCCATAAATAACAGAATCTAACGAAATCTAAATATTATAAACATTATAGACAAACACAAATTAAAGAGAGAGAGAGAGAGAGAAAAGATAAAAAAAAAAAAAAATAAATAGAACATAAAGAAAAAAAACATGAAATACAACATTTGATCCAGTGATGATGCCCGCCACCCACCCATTTGCATTCTATATTATCTTGGCCGTAATGCGAGTCTAAATTAACATCTTGATTACTGCCACTAAGCATAGGTTTCACTTCTGGGGATGTTCACACAACTATTTCGAAATTCATCATGTGGCCAAACCCTTGATAATCTAACTTTAGCCGTGGGTACACTCTCACAGTGGAAGTTTCAGGTCCCGCCGCGATAGCATACCCACGGCGGAAGTCAGATTATTTCTATTATATCCTAGAGGTCACAATTGTGTAGAGAACATACCCAATTGTGAGGCTGTAGATCGAATCTGTGTGAGTCACGAATGAATTTTTGAACAGATAAAAAATAGATATATTACTACTTTCGGGTAATAACGGGCCTCCATATAATACTAAATCAGCTGAATTCCAGTGGGCTGTGAATTTTGACAAATCACCGATGAGGGTATTGCGAATATCAAACTTCAAGGTACACACGAAGAAATAGTGTTCTGCGTCCTCAACACCATCGTTACATGAACAAAATGGAGTATCGGATATGCAATTATTGAATTTGTCACAATTGAGGTCACTACAACCAGTTCGTAGTTTTGCGTGGATGATGTTGTATTTTCTTGTTCCGGTTGAGAAGTATGACGGAGGCTTATACAAAGGTGGTAAAATGGATTTTTTGAATTCCGCAAGCGATGTACTATTTTGTACCGTTTCCGGTAGGGTATTCCAAATTTGGACGCACGAAGGGAAAAATCAACGTTTGAACAGCTCTGTTCGACAGGAATAGGGAACAAAATTAGACGAATTTCGTAGATTATATTGGGATACATCAGAAACACGTGGTGGTATCAGGTCATGGAGAAAACTCGGAGCAGTGCCAGTGACAATTTTGTAAAAGTTACACAGTTTCTGGACATAGCGCCTGCTTTCCAAGTTGTTCCAACCAACTTCCAACAGAAGTCGATCTCGTGGAACAGATCGTGTCGAACCGCTAACTATTCGGGCTGCGTCGCAATGAACATCTTCCAAACGCTTTAGTTGATACTGGGGAGCACCACTCCACACCGAACTACCATATTCTAAGATCGGTAGTATGAATGCGTGATATATTTTTTCAAGAATTTTCCTATTAAAAATATACTTCAATTTTCTTAACTGAGATAATCTCGAACATGCCTTTTTACAAATTTCATCAATGTGATCTGCCCAAGTCAAGTTTGATTGCAAGGTTAAACCTAAATGCTTAAGAGAATTAGAAAAATCAATTATTTCACTATTAAACAAAATGTTTAACTGCGACATATTGTTGCTGAGTGTGAAAAGGACTGCTTTTGTCTTTTTAGCATTAAATGAGACCAGCCATGTGTTAGCCCATTCGTTTACCTTCTGGAGTTCCAAATTCATCTTTGCTTGGATATTGCCAAGGTCGTCAGACGATTCAGTCAGACAAGTATCGTCAGCAAAGAGGCGAGTAATTGAATCAATTTTGTCGACGATGTCATTGATATAAATAAGAAACAGAAAAGGCCCAAGAACTGACCCCTGCGGGACCCCGGCCTTGATTTCCCTACAGCTGGAGTTACAACTGTTTATTTTCACTCTGTTTTCTATCTGTTAAGTAGCTGAAAAACCAGCGGAGCAAAGGACCGGAGATACCATACTGTCTTAATTTAAATATGAGGCCTCAGTGCCATACTCTATCAAATGCCTTTGAAATATCACAGAAAACACCACACGTGCGTTTGTGTTTGTCTACTGCGTCACAGAGGTTGTGATAAACCTCTAACAACTGAAAGACGGTGCTGTTGTTTGGAAGGCAGCCAGACTGTAAAACATAAAATAGATTGTTATCTTTAAAATATTTGTAGACTTCTTTAAAAACAACCCTCTCCATAATTTTACCTATACAACACAGTAAAGAGATGGGTCAGTAGTTTAGGGGATCCTGATGATCCCCTTTTTAAATAAAGGGATCACATCAGCACATTTCCATTCCCTGGGAAATTCAGACAATTCCAGTGATTTAGAATAAAGCAAAAATAGCGGTTTACTGACACTGGATTTAGTTTCTTTCAACATTCTATGTCCGATACCGTCACGACCGTTACTTTTATTACTTTTGAGAGATTTGAGAAAGTGAATAATGTCTTCTAGAGTAAATGAAATTTCCCTAATTGATAGCGTACCCCTTACGTTTAAAGGGGGGAAGTTGTTTGCTTTTTGAGTTCAACATGCTGGTTTGAATAAATGTCTCATTCAACAGATCGCTCTTTTCATTGTCAGTTTCGAAAAAAATCGGACTTGTACCAGAATTACGTATAAGCGTTGGTATTCCTGGATCTGAAGCAAAGTTTGTTTGAAACAACTTAACAATATGCCAAAATTGTCGCTGGTCATTTTTTTCAAATATTGAGTCGTCCATCTTTTCCAAGTGCTGTGCCTTGGCAAATTTTTTCATATTGGTGACTTTGTTTCTGGCTGTTTTATATTTCGTCCATGTGTTTGGGTTGTTTCTTTTTATTGCTAATTTACGCAGTCGATTGCGAAGACGAATAGTGCTTCTGATAGCGCTATCAAACCAAGGTTTATCAGACTTCCTGATTATAACTTTTGTGTGTGGAATCCATTTTTCCGCAATTTCCAAGAAAGTGGAAACGAAATTTGACAAGGCATGATTGATGTCTGTCTCACTGCATATTAGCTTCTCCCAATCTGTTTCATCAATGAGGGCATTCATTTTTATAAAATCTGCTATTCTGTAATTCCAGACCTCCCTTGTTATGGTAGACTGGTTAGGGTGGGCGCCGGTTATATGGGCGTGTACTGCAAGGTGATCAGATAGACCAAGCTCTAGAGTGCCCGAGTGAGCGACTGTAACTGTGTCGCTAATAATTACAGGGTCAAGCAGGGTTCGTGACGTGTTTCCTATTCGTGTGGGCTCAGTAATAACATTTTTCAAGTTGAACCGTGTTATAAGAGACTGCAGAATGCCCCGTTCCACGAGCAGGTCAGAATTTATAACGCCAGTGATTACCACTGCTGGATTTATTTCCAAAGCTATTTCAATTTTTTCCTGTAACTCAGACCAATAATTGTCACACGATTCTCTCTCGGATCTGTATGTGACGCATAGGATGAATTTCTGTTTGTTGCCTACTTCGAACCATAGAATATCATCGTCGAATAATAGATGTTCAATGTGTTTATAAGTGAGGTGGTCAGCGAAATACACCGCTATACCCCCACTATGCTGGTTACGGTTATGTGTAATCGGGATAGAATAATTTGGAATTAATATATTACCAATATTGAAATCATTATCCAAATGGGTTTCCGTAAAGCAGATAATGTCAAAGTCATCGATATCATCTACTAGCTTAGACAGTTTGTGACGGATGCTCCGAATATTATAATTCAAAATTGAGATTGTACTCAAGTTGGTATTATCTGAACCAGTATGATCAGGACCTGGGTTTGGATGGACATCACCACAAAGGATGATAATCCACATCATAGTAAGAATCACAGTGAGTGAGCAATAAAATATAAGTGGAAGGGATCTGAGGTGGACAGTGGCAAAACATTCATGGATATGGACTCGTCTCCTTGAGTTAAGACTGTTATAGAAAATACCCACCGACTGCCGGTACAGCATTATATCAATTCACACCGAATTGCATACGACGAAGTCCACATATACACATGGAAATATTCTGGTGACAGTTTATAAAAACATCATATAGGATGCAGTTCTTCACGTGAAGATATTCATTTAAAAGTACATCATAATAACATTGTTGAAATATAAATAGACGAGACGAATTATCATCACATGTCGATGAGACGAAGATCCATGGCCAAATGCGCAGATTGTCTTCTCCAGAATCCGGATGTCACATGACTTCCAGTATGTTATTTCTCGTACAGTGAGTACAGTTCAGAGTAGGATGTTTAACCCTATTTTACTACACTCCTCCCAGTTTTCAAGAACTTTATATAAAGAATATTTTAGGAAACAGTTCAAACATTGTTGATTTGCTAACATGCAGGATTGCAGGTTATTATGCAGTTCTATATATGTATGTTGTAGAGACGCTTAGCATTTTCAGTTGTGACAGCCAGGATCTGCTGAAGAGTTTCAGGTCGCTGTTGTGAAATCATTTGTGCCACCATACCCACAAAATGAGGTGTATTGATTTCTGTTCCACAAGCTTTACCAAAATATGAAGAGTTAGTTTCAAGTAGTAACCGATTTATTGGTACCTTTTGCAAGGCGGATTTTTGACCGGCATTGAAATTCTTGACCAGACCCGTGAAACCAAAGTAGCAATTTTTAAAATAATCCATCCATGGCTGTAATTGCTCTATGCCTACAGTAAAGCAATGGAGATGAATCCGTTTAGTAGGTGCGCAATTTCTTTTTACAGCATCCAGACATTTGGAAAAGAGTAAAGTAGTATCTATATGGTTAATACCACAGACATGTATAACGATAGGTTTTCTTTTGGTACAGAGGTCCAATAATTCTTTGAAGACTTCCTCCTGCTTCTTCCAATACTTCTTATCTGCTGTATGATCCAGCCCGATTTCACCAACAGCACCGATCTTTGGTGAATCGATGAGATCTTTCTCTAGTTTTCCGGATCACAATGAACATCTATTCCACCGACGAGCTTTACCATGACATTGTCCAGCAAATCGTTTAAACCCATGTCACTAATTTTAAGACTTCCACCACGAGTCCTATTTTACCAGTGAAACGGAGCTTGTTTACCACAGTAAACAAGCACTGCTTCACTTCCGCCCGGGTTTCCTATGGGGAGCAATAATTGATAGCCCAAGCAGAATAGGTAAAATACCTGCCACAATTATTATCTCTTATTGATGTTTATGGTCACTTTCATCATTTACGGCTACAACATGACAAAACAGAAGTAAAATATATCCATTCGTTTAGAACTGTGCTGGCTGCTCACTTCAGCGGACTACAACCCCAAGCGTTGGTGGCCAGGTCCTATTTTATAAGTGAAATAGAACTTGTTTACCACAGTAAACAAGCACAATTTCACTTCACGAGGTTCCCAATTAAAACCAACCACAATTAATGCAATCTACCAGATAGCAGCTGGATTGCAGATACTTTTAGCACATACCGTTAATGTTAACACATTGTATTCTCTGTTTACTGGGGTTTACGGAAATCTGGTCCTATTATAGCAAACCATTCTACCATACTAAACAAGCACTGATCAACTTCTTGGGAGTCCCCACATGGTAGAGGCACGGTAAACAGGATTTTTAAAGAAACTTCCTCATATTGCACAAAGCTAAACTTTCGGCTCTAATCGAGAGCTCAAATATCAGCCCTGGAAGATGATTTGAATAAACTGGGATGTGACCTCCCTAAGGATACTGTATACTAAGTATCAATAAATTCTGACAGGTGGATCCAAAGAAGAATTTTCAAATATTGCTCCTCATGTTTTACTTACTTAAAACATGCGCTATCTTTAGGAGCCCAAAATTAAGTGGATTTGAACAAACTTGAATCCATAAGGATGTTGTACACCAAACATCGAAAGATTCTGACTGGTGGTTCTGGAGAAGAATACTTTTAAAGACTATTTCTGAAATTACACATAGTTAAAATATGGGCTTCTGTGCAGAGCCAAAATATGAACCGCGGTGTGCCATGATATCTCCCCCCCCCCTCCCCTCTGGGGGAAGATAACCTAGGTTATCTTCCCCCCACCCCTGGATATCTTCCCTCCATCTCAAAAATAAAATATAAAAAGAACGGAACAAAAAGGTAAAGATAAGAACATTTATTTATGGAATTTTCATTGAAATTAACACAAAAAAGTGGTTCAACTCTTTAATATATACATGGCCAGTGAATAGAAAATTGGCAATCTCAGAAGCAACTATTTCAAAAATATCAATAGTTTTTTTACACCGTGCTGTCAACAATAACAAAGTTCAAACAATGGCTGCAAAAGGTTCTATGAATGTCTATTGGGAGTCTGACATGGGTGGGGGAAAAATATCCAGACCTGGTTATCTACCCCCCCCCCCCCCCCACCCATGTCAAAAAATATAGAACGAATTAAAAACAGTTTCAACTTGGCTTATACCATTGAATAATGACCAGTGAATTGAAAATAGGCAATCTTAGAACCTTGTTTATATCTAAAACCAATTTTTCTGCAAAATAATGTCAAATATGTGAAATAGAAAATATTGAGATGATTTATTGTCACAGGTTTGGCACCGGATGGACCTGGAGGCAAGATATCCATGTTGGAATTGAAAACAAAATTTGGCCCAAAATGTTTTTCTCGCCATTTCATCATCAAAATCAATCAAAAATAAATTTTGTCATGGGTGGGGTGGGGGGGGGGGATATCCAGGGTGGGGGGGGGGGTGAGGTAACCTAGGATATCTCCCCCAAGGGGGGGAGTGAGATATCCAGGGGGGGGGGGGGGAAGATATCCTGCGGGACTTAATTTGAACAAACTTGTATTTGATCTCATTATTGATAGTATATACCAAATATCAAAAGATTCTGATCTGTAGTAATGGAGTAGAGTTTGTTTTTGAAAATATACCGACTCCTCCACAGTACACTATGACAAAATCGATGCTATTTTGAATTTATTTATTTATTGGTGTTTAAGGTAATATACTTTTGCACAATGGCTAATCATGACCTCAACATGGAGATAAAGTGAAGGTCAGTCAATCGTTTATACCCAATGCTACCTATTTTAGAGGACTCGCACCCCAAGCATTAGGGACTGGGTCCTATTTTACCAGTAAAAAAGAGCTTGTTCATCACAGTAAACAAGCACTGCTTCACTTCCCGGGGTTCCCGTGGGGGTGCTATTTTGAAAAATTCCTACTCCACAGTACACTATGACAAAATAGATGCTACTTCTTTTTTAACATTTGATTGTACTGGTCATAAGGATGTTTCATACCAAATAACAGATTTCTGTTCCATGCAGTTTTGGAAGTATGGGTGTTTGAAAATATTTCTATTTTTGCTCCTGGGGTTCCCACAGGGAAGCAGGGAAAATGTTTCTGTACGAATCAATTACTTTTGACTCAATAATGACACATCATTTAAGAAAACAGAAATTTGGGACTTGGCCATAAATCTTGGCCCTGCCATAACAAAGAAAAATATTGCCCTACAAACTTTGTTTCAACTAAGTTTATTCTACATTCAAAAGGAAGCGCATTAGCAAATATAAAGTCATTGTACCAATCGTTTCATGAAAAGATTTAAAAAAAAAATATGGGAACTTTTTTCCTCAACCCTTCCCCTATAAGATATCAAAACATTACCTGAAATTTCACTGAAATCAGTTTAGTGGTTTTGGAGAAGTTGTGAACACAGTGTTCATGGACGACCGACATCGACTATGGATGGGGAGTGATCACTAAAGCTCACCCTGAATTTCAGTCTGGTGAGCTAAACATTCACCCAAAGGACCCAGCCCCACTCCCAAGAAATTTTGTTTTTTGCAGAAAATCACTCTAAATCCTTCAAAACTAATTTAAAGGCAAATAAAAAATCCCCAATACCCCCTATCCCCGACCGGGTTAATTTGTAAACAAGCTGAAAGGTGTTTTTTTAAAAAAATAACTTGAAAACCGTCAAAACTCATTTTAAAACAGAAAAATGCCGCTCAGGATCACAGATCCAATGTCGAGTTGTGACCTTGACCTTTGACCTGGCGAGTCCAAGGTCAATAGGGTTCTTCCTCGCACAAGGCCAACACACCTATGAAGTTTCATGACTCTAGGTTGAACCACTATCAAGTTCTCATCCGGAAACCAATTGTTGCGATATGCTATGTTCAAGGTCACTGTGACCTTGACCTGGTGAGTCCAACATCAATAGGGTTCTTCCTCGCACCAAGGCCAACACGCCTGTAAAGTTTCATGGCTCTAGGTTGAACCACTATCAAGTTATCATCCAGAAACCAATTGTTGCGATATACTATGTTCAAGGTCACTGTGACCTTGACCTTTGACCTGGTGAGTCCAAGATCAATAGGGTTCTTCCTCGCACCAAGGCCAACATACCTATGAAGTTTCATGACTCTAGGTTGAACCACTATCAAGTTATCATCCGGAAACCAATTGTTGCGATATACTATGTTCAAGGTCACTGTGACCTTGACCTTTGACCTGGTGAGTCCAAGATCAATAGGGTTCTTCCTCGCACCAAGGCCAACACACCTATAAAGTTTCATGACTCTAGGTTGAACCACTATCAAGTTATCATCCGGAAACCAATTGTTGCGATATACTATGTTCAAGGTCACTGTGACCTTGACCTTTGACCTGGTGAGTCCAAAATCAATAGGGTTCTTCCTCGCACCAAGGCCAACACACCTATGAAGTTTCATGACTCTAGGTTGAACCACTATCAAGTTATCATCCGGAAACCAATTGTTGCGATATACTATGTTAAAGGTCACTGTGACCTTGACCTTTGACGTAGCGAGTCCAAAATCAATAGGGTTCTTCCCCTCACCAAGGCCAATCTACCTATGAAGTTTCATGAATGTGAGTTGAACCATTATCAAGTTATCATCCGGAAACCAATTGTTTAAGATTTACTATGTTCAAGGTCACTGTGACCTTGACCTTCGACGTAGCATGTCCAAAATCAATAGGGTTCTTCCTCCCACCAAGACCAACCTATGTATGAAGTTTACTGAATGTGAGTTGAACCACTATCAAGTTATCATCCGGAAACCAATTGTTTACGCCCGCCCGCCCGCCCGCCCACCCGCCCGCCATTCACCAAACTATAAGTCGAGTTTGACTTCGTCACAACTCGACTAAAAATTTCTCAATGCATACTCAAATTATCCAAAAAACATGAAATATATTATTTTCCACAAAGTCAAGGGGAAGAACTCCAGAACAGAGATGCGGAATTTGCCAAATATGAACTTGATCTGTTCTTTGGCATTCTACACAATATGTGAAAGTTTAAAAAAAATATCTGAATTCACATTCAAGTTATCATTCAGAAACTATAAAATGTATGATTTTTCAGAGTCATGGAGAATAACTCTAGAACAGTGATTGCGGATATGGCTAAATGCGAACTTGACCTGTATTCTGTCTTTCAAGACAATATGTGAAAGATAAACCAGAGGCTCAAGTGAGTCTAAAACGTTCACCTGGCTGAAATTGACGAAACAGATGCGTGTATCAGTAAGTGATCAGCAGCAAGAGCAATTTTTTTGATTTGCTATGACACAACCAAAGGCAACTTTTTTGGCCATTCATTTTTGCTGGTCCTAGGAAAGCTTCCTAGCATGCTTTGTTCTGTGAAGTATTAAAAAAAGTATTAAAAAACAACAACCGAACAAAATTTTTGTTTTGTTTTAAACTACTGTGGTTCTCTCTAGCCGCCCCCCCCCCCCCCCACCAAAAATAAAAAAAAAAATAAAAAAACAAAACAAGAAAAAACAAACGAATGGTTCTTGAACAAACTTGAATTTGACATCCCTAGAGATGTTACATACCAAATATGAAAGGATTCTCACTGGTGGATCTGAAGAAGATTTTTAAAGAATATCTCCCATATTCCAACAAGTAAATTAAAGAACCTCAATGAGCACGCTCACATACACAACGCGCCCAGATATTTCAAGCTCTAATCATTTTTTAAAAATAAACATAGATTCTAGGAATACTGCAGAAAACAGTGTTCTGTCGTTTCAACGGTATTGAAAGAATTCAAGCAGAGAAAAAGCCCGGAAAACTGTAAATTTTGATGAACTTTTCAAGTCGATGGGGCCGTAATTTTGGTAAAAATCAGTGGAGCGGAACAAAACCCAAACTTGTTCTGTAGGCCACCATGTTAGACTAACATATCAAAAATCAGCTCAATATCTGGAAGCTTGTAGGAAAAAAAGTCCGGAAAAAACTGTAATTTTGATGAACTTTTCAAAGTTCAAGAGCCGTAATTTGGGTAAAAATCAGTGGAGCGGAACAAAATGCAAACTTGATCTGTAGGCCACCATGTCAGATGAACATACCAAACATCAGCTCAATATCTGGAAGTGTGTAGAAAAAAAGTCCAGAAAAACTGTAATTTAATGCATTTTTTCAGAGTCCAAGGGGCGTAATTTCGGTAAAAATCAGTGGAGCGGAACAAAACGCAAACTGGTTCTGTAGGCCACCATGTTAGACTAACATACCAAAAATCATCTCAATATCTGGAAGCGTGTAGGAAAAAAAGTCCAGGAAAACTGTAATTTTGATGAACTTCTCAAAGTTCAAGGGCCATAATTTGGGTAAAAATCAGTGGAGCGGAACAAAATGCAAACTTGATCTGTAGGCCACCATGTTAGCTAACATACCCAAAAACAGCTCAATATCTGAAAGCGTGTACAAAAAAAGCCCGGAAAACTGTAATTTTGATGAACTTTTCAAAGTTCAAGAGCCGTAATTTCGGTATAAAATCTGTGGAGCGGAACAAAATGCAAACTTGATCTGTAGGCCACCATGTTAGACTAACATACCAAAAATCAGCTCAATATCTGGAAGCGTGTAGAAAAAAAAGTCCGGAAAACTGTAATTTTGATGAATTTTTCAGAGTCCAAGGGCTGTAGTTTTGGTAAAAAGCAGTGGAGCGGAAAAAAATGCAAACTTGATCTGTAGGTCACCATGTTAGACTCACATACCAAAAATCAGCTCAATATCTGGAAGCGTGCAGAAAAAAAGTCCGGAAAACAAGTAGGACTGACTGACGGACTGACGGACGGACCAGTCAAAAACATTATACCCCAGCAACTTCGTTGCGTGGGGTATAATAATCAGGCTCCCATAGGAAGCCCAAATATTAACCCAGGGAGTGAATTTGAACAAATTCAAATCTTACACCTCTAGAGATGTCACATACCAAATATGAAAGGATTCTCACCAGTTGGTCTGAAAAAGATTTTTTAGGAAATTTTATCATATTGCACCAAGTTAAAATTTGAGCTCCCATAAAAAGCCCAAATATTCATCCGGGATCCCATTTGAACAAACTTGAATCTAACCCCCCGAGGGATGCTGCATACCAAATATCAAAAGAATCTGACTGGTGGATCTGAAGAAGATTTTTAAAGATTATTCCCCATATTGCACCAAGTAATATTAAGGCTTCCATAGGGAGCCCAAATATTAACCCAGGGACTCAATTTGAACAAACTTCAATCTGACGCCTGCAGAGATGTTGTATACCAAGTATCAAAAGAATCTGACTGTTTGATCTGAAGAAGAAGATTTGTAAAGCTTATTCCCATTAGCACCCTAAGTTAATTATTTTGGGCTCCTCTGTTGAGCCCAAATATGAAGCGAGGGGGTCAATTTGAACACACAGGTATTTAACCATCCTATGGATGCTGTTCTGAAGAAAAACTTTTTTTTCAATTTTTGCAAATCTGCTGACTCAACATTTTTTCAAACGCCCCTACAGAACACCCTGACACAACCGATGGCCATTTTTTAGCTCACCGAAGGGAGCTTAACTTATCACTTGCCGTCCGTCGTGAACTTTACATTATCGACTTCTCTCACAAACTACTCCACCAAATTGAACCAAATTTGTGTGCATGTTCCTTATCATATGTCAATTCAAGTTTGTACAAACAAACGTGCCACACCAACAGGGGGCACCAGAAAGGGCATAACTCTGATAGCACCCATAAATTTTTTCAAAAATTCA